>BLKR01009355.1:0-52500 GCA_011170035.1 Teleogryllus occipitalis
AATTCGAGTTATATACTGTCGAAAGATTTCGACGCCGTTTTTTGTGGCAGCACTACAATACTTTTCCTATACTCTGTAAGCAACAAGAAGTAAAAATTCAAGCTCCTGACCTAAATCTGGATTGCCACTCACACTGTAATATAAAACGATGACTGCAGCACTTAATTTGCAGAAACAACCGAAATACTGATATAAAACTAAATATTAAAATGGAGTCACCCTTTCCAATACACAATTACTACCACAAATATGTAAGTACTCAACTAACACTGTAATCCAGAGCTACTAGTGATCGCCTTGATAGAATGGGAAAGTTAAAACGCAAACACTAGATACACAGAGATTTATTGGAGTGATCACACTTTTACTTTCTCGGCCTTAGTAAGAAGAGACAGTATTGCAATCGTGAGTCTGTAAATGGGGAATTTTCGATAGAAAAACCCTTATTGCAAGGCTCTGTTAACGAAAAAGTGGATTAATATTCTTCTATCGATTTAAATATATTCAAGGCCCTCTGCGTTTGAATGGATATTTTGATTTTGGGGTGATACTTTATATCAAGCCACATCAACATTTTCAATTTTAGAAAAAAGTCTCCAAATTTTGTATTAAACTTTGTCATTGGATAGCGTAAATAACGCTTAAGAGAATGGCACAGGTCTCATTTTCGTTAATATCCCTGGAAAGTACGATTTTAAAGATAGATACGTTTTCCCCTTAATAAAATCTGTGGCTAAAATACTGATTTTCAAATAAAATTACGTACAATTTTTCGAAAATATGAGTACAGTTTTCGCTTAAATTTGCGTGAAATATAGGCGATTTTTATTTATTTTAAAGAATTTTATTTTTTACTGATACGTTATGGTTTGTTCTTGCTTTGGATATGGAGTTCAATATACACTGCACAACTTACCTGAATCGAGAGGATCGTGGTTACGAGGGAAATATGAAAACAGATGAATGGTGTTATGGTAAGGGGTAAGAGGTAATTATGAAAGGGTACTATGGGAGAGAAATGTGAAAAGACAAACAGAATCAAGTTAACATCTTATTAATTAGTAAACAACTCAATTTGAATCATTAAAATTCCGTAAAAAATAAAATCGTGTATGCACCAGTTGTACCACGGGCGTTAACAGGTTCTACACAGAGAAAAAAGAACAGTTGCAGTATATCTGATCCATTTTACTGTAACAAGGGAACGCATGATAATATAGGCCCAACCACGTTCACTGTTCCTGTTTCGTGACGGAGATTGTTGGAACGAAAAGTTGCATCGTGAAAAGTACTTTGTTGCACTCTTCTGAAACAACCTTGTCAGAAGGGCACGGATACGAGCTGTGTAACCCAAGCAACCTTATCGGGGAAGCTGAGTATCTACTCGGTGTAAGCGAGCAACAATGGTTGGAGGATTCAGCCTACCGTCATGACGTATCCGGACGATACAGAGACGAAGGAGCCGGCCTTCCGAGTAGGCGTCCACAGCTATACTGGTTGAAGGGTAAGCCGTACGTGTTGCCTTATTTAAGCATTTCTTATTGGTGTTACAAGTTACTGATCGTTGACGGGTATAGGATGGGTTATGCGTAGTACTTGCTATCAATAGAATATTCATTATTTATTATTGATTCATATACACAACCAGACATCGTTAAAAATGGAAATAAGTGCATAACAATTACGCATTTGGTGATAATTTAACTTCACAATACATTACACGAAAGGTCTTTAAATTTTGCTGATTGTTATTACGGTAAGTATACATACATCAATAATGCCTGCATTCTTGTTGAATAAAAAAAGTTATATATTATAAGTTCATTACATATACATTGTTTTATACACACACACACACACACACACACACACACACACACACACACATATATATATATATATATATATATATATATATATATATATATATATATATATACACGCACTTAATCATTAATGTGATCGGGTGGATTAAATACACAAGGAGATTAAGCATGTGTTTAGGGACATCAGTAATTTTTACAAAAAAAATACTGCTTACTTAATATTCTTGTTTAAAGTTTGTATTACTTTTGTATTACTTAAAGTTTGTTATTACTTATCTACCCCCCCCACACACACACACACACAATTCCACAGAGCCCGCCGGGGACCTGGAGCTTGTAGCTGATAAATACATAACGTAATTACTCTGCCTTTCGACATTTATATTTACCACATGTGTAACAATGCAAACGAAAAGTAATATAATTATTAAAGTTTTTCTCAAACATCGTTCCAGTTTTTGAGCAAGAATGACAGAGAATTTCTTACACGTTTGGGGCATCGCCACAAACCCCACAACGCCCACGCAGCGTCGGTGGAGACGTGGAGAGCGAAGGTATAACAGAACGTCGGTTACTGATCGGAAAAGGCGCTACCTGTTAGTTGCGGCCTGAAGCGCGGCGGCGGTGCACTTCCGCAATATGAGCAGCGCCGTAGGGTTGTACCGTGACGTCACGGCAACATTTAAACGGCGGAGCAGGGAGGAAAAGACCCTTTCTTGTATGAGACGCCGAGGTGAGAAGTCGAATAAGGTAGCGGAATAGTTGAGGGAGAGAAACGGTAGTTCTGGAGGTGTTAGGAAGTGGGAAATGACAGAGTAGCGAGGCTACGTGGTGTAAGGAGAACATTATAGGAGATTGCAGTAAGAACTGTGAAATTTAGAACGAATCAGAATAGTGGCTGTGGTTGCGGAACTGTGAGAGATTTTGCAAAGCATTAGTGAGGCGACACGCTAACTAGCACACGCGGAGAGACTGGGCAATACGCGTACTCGTGTCGCAAGAAGGCGGGCGAAGGTAGGTGAGACGTGGATCTGGTGGTGGGCGTTAAGAAGACTGGACCGTGGATCTGGTGTAGGGCGTTAAGAAGACTGGACCGTGGATCTGGTGGTGGGCGTTAAGAAGACTGGTACGTGGATCTGGTGGTGGGTGCGAGAAGACTGATCCCTGGATCTGGTGGCAGGCGCAAAGGAGACCGAGTGGCCTTCGGAGCGGCATTGAAGCGGCTGAGCGGCCTTCGGAGCGGCTACGTTGCAGTAACGCGAGTGGCGGCACGGCTGAATTTCCAAATTTGCATGAAACTGAGGTGGGAGACAGGAACTAGAAAGGTAGTGTTGGTACCAGAAACCAGAATACTAAAATTTGCATGTTCTCCTTAAAATTGAGTAATGGCGAAGTATTTCATAACCTCGTACGCCGGTAGTACATTTCATTCCGAAGCTGTATTAAAGTTAATTAATTTGTGTTCCTCATTTTGTATGTAATTGACGAGGAAATCTCGTACGCGAATGGCAATAAGACCTGTAATAATGTGTGCTGGTAAAGTAATTCAGGAAGTGTAAAGCAAAAGTAATTAAATTTCATTCACTAGTATTGGCGAAGCAAGAACTCCGTGCACGGGTGTTATAAGGAAAATTATCGCTAATTAGGCGAAGAGTGAAATCATAAGCAAATATTTCTTTTGGAAATTTCTCTAAGAGGTCTTACCATCAGTGGTTTGCATGCGTTCAAGCGTGGGTGGGTATTTTTTTGTTCTCTTATTTTGTCTTTCTCATACCCTAAAGATCCTGCACCCTGAGATATTCAAAGCTCGAAAGAGCATTCTTTCCGACGACTGCCACACTAGTGGTGGTGTTGGAATATATATATATATATATATATATATATATATATATATATATATATTGTAATGAATAAATACTATATCAATTACACACTATTGAAAAATACAGTGAACCATAAATACCATTTTTTTACAGTTTAACAGATTTTGAATGTTTTTAAAAATATAATTTCAATTCGTAATCAACCTGACAATTTACCTTGCTGCTGTGACCAGCAACTGCTTTGCAACATGGTTAGGCTTGATGAGGCCGACAAGTCGTTTCATGAAGTAATATCACCCTCTCAGAAATCACAGGCCGGTTGGTCTAGCAAGGTTGACTTTTAACATTGATGCTGCCGTTACCAAAAAAAGGAGTCAAGCAACAAGGTTTCCGTTTTTCTCGTAGGAAGGTTTTGTGTAACTACTGAAATCTTGTTGCGATTTATGGGATCCTTTCCTTCAGTGTAATGATTCAGCGGCGACAGAAACCCCGTTGGCTTTAAACGTAGGCTTCTAACGTCTTTGGTGCATAAATAACTATATATACAAAAAGTCTTCAAAATTTTTGCTTTAAATTTTCTCCTCGTATGTATCAAAGGACGGTGGTAATAATGGCACTAGTCTCATTTCCGACGATTTTTCTGTATTTTCGAAAATTGCATAATTTTAACTTTTAAAACTTACAAAAATGAAGATTCAAATTTTTGTCAACAGAATCTGTTCTAAAATGTCAGCTCTTTAAAAAAGTTAGGCGTGCTTTAAAATTAAAATTAAAGTCAATGGTTTATATACCACCAGCACATTCATTTTCCCAACAATAACTCAATGATTACTTGCATTAATTGCTCAATGATTACAATCACATGCGACGATAGGGATTTTGAATGTTCCGTTATGATAAATGAACAATGAACACAGACATTTTAAGATTATTATAATTCTCAATAATGGTTCACTTAAGCAACTGTTAAAATTAAGAAACTTAAAACTTGAAAGGCTTCCAATGTTCCTTCTTATTCATGAATTAATGTTTGCGATACTAAGAAACAAATTTACTATAAAATTATGTGATACAAACAGTAGTTAAAGGAAGGAAGCATCAATTACATAATTATACAGCAAGCAATGAATTTTGATTGTTTGACATTAAAGTAATCGTTGTTGCCAAATATAGTTACATGGATTCGCTTACAAGCAAGCTCGCAATAACATAAGATACATCTATTTACAGTATTTACAAAAAAATTGTTGTAGCGATAGTTTTGGGCGCATTCAGCGCCTTACCCAATTCAAAATTAAAATGCAGCGAAATCGTATCACTGCATATCACACGACCGCTACCACTAACGAAATTGTACAATTTACAAGAAGACTAACATCTCGAATGTCAATACACATTGCACTGCAACTGACTCTTAATAACCTTGTATTACAATGCTGCGAAACGCGACAAACTGCGCACTCCCGAGTCCAATCACAGAGAGAGCGAACCGAAAGGAAAAAATGGTTTAGGTTTTTCAGTCTTTCCCGCCAGTTCGTGATTCAGGGAACTCAATTATAGTTTCAACTGCATATGCTGGAATCAGGAAATCAAAATGTATGAATGATTATAAGATGTCTCTTATATTATGAACTTTAAAGGAAGGCCTAAAATAAAGAATTTAATACAATTATTATAAAATAGTTTGAGTGTGAAGTTTATGAACGGTCACGAGGCGGCGCTAGGCACTCTCCATCGTGTGTCGTTCTCCTGTGTCGAATAATTGTACTTCTTGAAGATATCCGTTTACATGCCGAGTGTCTTCGTGGGGTAATAATACATTTCCTGGGATGACAAGATAGGCAGCTCGTTGTTTGATTGTTGGTTGGTTGAACTCTGCGAAGCTTGGCATTATGCTAAAGAAGCAATTCTATATGTAGAAACGAGAAAAATACGTTTAGGTGTGCATACACAAATGATTATGATGTGAGACATTTATGAAATTTATTAAAACATCATGACCGAATAAAGGACATGAATTTAGAGAAGTGTTTGCGTAACTTGTGCTTGAAATCTAGTATGCAATTTGTAAAAATATATTTTCTCAAAAAACCCTCCAATTTTTTTCTTATTTTTTTTCTACGGATAGAACAAGAAACGCTTAAAAGTATGACGCAGGTCTAATTTTCTTTGAACTCTCTGAAAATTGTAAATATAGGAATAATGCGAGAAACCATGTGCCGTTGGAGCACCACTAGTTCGGTATCATGGACCCATAAAACGTGGATAAAACGTGGAGTAATGTATTATACATGTGAATACGATTTAATCAGTTTTTCGTCACCAAGGCTCGGCAATGAGAGCTTTTTATCGGAAATTCTCTGATTTCAGGCGCACGATTTGAATACTTTCTCTTCTTATGAAGGGCGAAAAAATAAAATAAAAATCGAATTCAAAATTCTGTATTTTCCGGCAATAAATCCATTCATGAAGAGGTAGATTAATTGCTCACGGACTTACAACGTAGGGCCGGTTTCACGAACAGCCGAGTAAAGTTAAGAGTAGTTACTTGAGAGCAGTGGTGACTTGTAGGGTAGTGCCAGTGTGCCATGGCACACCAACAAAAAGGAAAGTAAAGAAATTTTTCACCACAAATGTGTGTATAAAACATTGTTTCTTCAAAATATGTCCTTTATAGTGATTCCTTTGAATGAGCGCTAGTCATTCGATGCTCTTTCAATACTCTCTTCAAACGCACAGGAGCTATCTGTCGGTCTCCTCAACCTCTGAACCACCTACGAATTGGCACCATCTCTGCCCATTTAACACTCTACAAAGAATGATGTGTTGGTTTGTATGCGTCTATTATGGATGAGAGGGTGCCAAAAGCGGACTAGCACAGTAGTTCATGTTCTGTTCGATAGAGTGTACCAATAGCACTCTCTTCATCGCGCAGACTACCTCGGGATCAGGATGATCCCGATACCCCGGTATTTGGTATGTCTTTCCTTGTGTTGCGCACATGGAGAGGTAGCGTACGTCGTGGGCATAAGGCTTCCCCTCTTCTTCTCGTACTCTTCTTCAGCGAACTCAGGAAGCTGTGATCTCTTGAGATTTCTGTGGGCGCTCAGTCTTTCAGGCTGAGTATTTTCATTTTTTTTTTTATTTTTTTTTAGTTTTTTTCAGTTTAATCTTCATTATAACTTAATAAATATGGTCACTGTAAAATTAAATTTATTTTAGAGATTCCTAAACCAGTTTTAAAACATCACATCCATGTTTAAAAACAAATACTTTATTTACATCGATGTTTTAATTTTAAACACTGATAATTGGTAACCGATGTTTCGTTATTAATGCCCACTAACTGGCACCACCAATAAAATTCCATACCGGCCGCCACTGCTCGTGACTACGCATATACTCTACGATAGTTATAGTTTCATGCAATGGGAAATATTTTCATGCAATACTGATAATTATAATTACAACACACGTCGTAGAAATCATGTTCATCCAGTGCCCGAATCAACAGCCCACTACAAGAAATCCACATACAATACATGAACGTTATTTTACAATGCGTTGCCAGATGACATTAAACATTTAAAATCGGTACACAAATTTAAGATAAAAGTAAAATATTTTCTGCTGCATAACTGTTTCTATACAATTAGAGACTACTGATCATCAAAAAGAAAAATAATGATTATTTTAACAAAACAATGGTATAGTATAATGAATTAGTGTTCATTTATATTGTATAATTAAAAAAAAACTTAACATGCCAATAACAAGCAATGTATTTCAGCTTCCGTGTCAATGACCCCATCTCGATCGGATTTTTGTCCACTTTCACTGATCCATTGAGCAAATGCTGAAATGACCCCTTGATTTGCTTTTGGACGTAAGTGCGCACGTTTTGTTGATCTCTTTTTTGCTTACTGTTAGTAGAGCTTAGGACGGGTCACTGTTTTGTTAACAATATAGAAAAATCAAATCTGCTGTTCGTTTATCTTTACTAATAAGTTTTCTATAACGGGAACGAAAATGTCTAGTTTTTGAAATGTTAATCTCGCGCTTTTTAACATATTATTATTATTATTATTATTATTATTATTATTATTATTATTATTATTATTATTATTATTATTATTATTATCATTATTATTATTATTAATTTTTTAAAACTTTGTTTCATCTTTCAACAATTAATAGTTAAATTGTTGGAAAGGGATTCTGAAACTCAAGAAAGCGTACGAAGACGATTTTCTCCCCCATACGTCATATACAGTTTTTTACTTTTTTTTTTGCCTAAATCTAAGTACTTGTAGGCCTAGTCTCAGTAATTATCATCTTTATTTCGTAGTACAGTAAACCGTCATTAACACGAATTCCAAGGGACCGAAATTATCAGAGTTGGTGTTATAAAAATTCGTTTTATCTGAGTATTATAAGTGTCCATATTACCATAATCCCTTGCCGAGACCGAAGTTTTGATCGTGTTACGGCGAAATTCGTGTCAAGCAAGTTCGTGCTAACGAGGGTTTACTATATTTACTTGAGTTCTCGTACTTGTATTGGATCTTATTATTACTTATTACTTCTGGTTGTAGTTATATTTCATTTTTGTCGTATCCTTCCTATTATTATTTTTTTCAATGTTAGATAATAATTCTCCCTCCAAAAATTCATTGTGTAATTTTAGTTAGTTCTTTCCTCATTTTTGTCAGTTTAGTTTTCTATATTCTATTAGATTAGTTATATTAATTTCGTTCTATGAATATCATATTAATTTTTCATTATCTTATAATTCTCCTCTCCCCCCAAAAAATCGTAATGTAATTTTAGTCTATTCTTTCATCTTTTTATTAGTTTTTGTTACTCAACATTAAAAGATGACAAAAGTATCATCCGAAAAGCTCAAAAGAAGCCCAAATTGGCGTGTTTCTGAGAAGCATTTACTTGTTTCCCTAGTGGAAGAAAATATATCAATGGTAGAAAATAAGACTGACGGGGCCACAAAAAACAACAACAACAAACAACAACAACAGAAAGCTGAGGTTTGGCTGAAGATAGAAAGAATTTAGAATTCTCGCACATCTTTGGCCCTCATAAATGCCGATACCTTGAAAACAGAGAGGGAAAATTGAAAGAAGACTGGGAAGGAGCAGTTGTCAAGTTTGAGGATGAAAGCGAATAAAACAAGTAAAAATAAGATTCATTGCTAATAACCTAACAATAGTTTTCACGGAAGTACATGAGGGAATGAGGCTAATTAATTTATGCATTCGTTTCCATTTTATCACTTGTATTTTAGGAGATATTGAGGTAACTTTGTTTTTTCAAATGGATCTATACACATTTCTGTCATGAGCGCATGAAGATGTCATGGCGTCTATCATGACGAGAGGAAAAATAATCCAATGATATACTTAATGTCATATGTTAGATAAACATTTGTGAGTAATTTTGATGTTTTTCGACTCGTGTTTAACGGATATTTTTAATGTAACAATTCACTGCCCAAGTGGATGGCCCTCCTAACGCGCGCTCGGGATGTTACAATATTAAACACGAGTCGCAAAAAACAAAATTACTAAAAAAATGCTTATCTTACATTGAAAATATGAATATAATTGGATCCATCTTTTTACGCTCATCATAATATACTCAATAATATGTAAAATTCCATTTAAGGAAACCAACGAAGTTACCTTAATATCACGTAAAATACAAGTGATAAAATGGAATTTAATACTTGTCCAAACTAGTCTCTCATGCAGTTCTGTGAAAACTGCATTGCAATAACTTCAACAGTTCAAAAATCGCAGGTGGTGCTGAAATTACGTGACTCACCCAGTATATTTTTTCTGTGCTCAATTTCTAAAAGTAAAGGAGAACTCTGATGTTTGTTTTTTTTAAACGGGTAACATTTACAAAGCATAGCAGAAGGAATAACATAAAGTTAATGTGTACTTTCAAGAAAAACAAATGATTAAGATTATATAAAATCTAGAATTGAGATAATTATCTTGCTGATAAATATACCTTTTCATATAAGAATTCAAAAGATTGGCAGGAGTAGTAGTATGCATCCCCTGAGCAAACTTCCAGTGACTCAGCACTGTGTATATTGAAATGATAGTTTCTCCAGTTTCAAACTTCGCATTCTTTTTAAGCAACATTTTCATGCAATGAGAGAAGGAGCAGCACCAGTAGTAACATCAACAACAACAGTAATTGGAGAGGGTGGATGAGGATGATAATTGCTTAGAAATGTGGTAAATATGTAAAGTGCTTTTCGAGAGTTTTTTTCTATCTTCAAACATTGTATTATGTGTTTCTTGCCTGTACTCACAAACGATCAGAAAGACAAAATGTGTTGTCCAGAGTAATCTCTTATTAGCTATACATTATTTCATTTACTAATGATTCTATTTCTACATATTTTATGAAGGTTTACTACTTGGCATCATACAACCCCCAGATGCTGCGCACTCCAGTCTCAGAATCGTTAGTAGTTAACGACGATGTAATGTTTGAAGTTGTGGGGAACACAGAAGCAACTGAAACTCCCAATTTGGACCCAGAAAGGGCCAGAAATGTAAGTAAATGTCGGCGTACCTTGCCAAAGACATGTTTGGGCCGTATTCATGAAAAAGAAATTGAAGCAATCGAGTATCAAATGAAGCATTGAACTCAAATAACAAAATGAAAGCAATGTGGAATATAATAAAAAATACCACGAAATCAACTAGATACCTTGCGGAGAATGTTGTTTTAAAATATAACGACAGAAATGTGAACGATCCGGCAACAATGGCTAGTCTCTGCAACCAATACTTTTCGAGAATTGCTGCTTAACTCATTAAGGGTCTTCAGCCACACAATTTAACATCAGACATTTCTCCAAAAATTTTAGACACGATGTGAAATTCTTCATGAAATTCTCAAAATAATCTGTAAACTATAAGGTAAAATATATATAAGGGCCCCGTATACTAACAGTTATACTATCGAATCCAAATGGTTGCTTGCTGAGGAGCTAAGTGCTGTGTTTATTAACGTAAATAACAACAAATATTTTGCGATATTTTAGAATTTTAGCAGCTCAAACACTCGAAAATTCACTAATAAATTTATAAAGTAATTCTCACCCATTCCAAGTGTCAACACGTTTTTTAGTTTGTAGAAAATATTATGTAAAACCACTTGAAAACTGCATGAAACGGGGGAGGATAGAGGTGGGGATTACACTTGGCAAATCATAGATTTTCTGGGACTCGAATATGTGTTTTACACTTTGTTAAAGAAGCTTAGGATCATATTTTACTTCATTGTTAAGCTATAGCTTTTACGCATCATGTGATTAGAAACTGACCTGAAACTTAACCTGAAAAGGTAATTCCCTAGATTGATATTCTTATCCATTCTTTGTAGTTGTATAAAGAAACTATGAACATAGCTAGTGGTGCTAAAATAGTATATACTTTCTGGGATTATTTGTAAGGAATATACACTACTTGTAAGGGATTACACACTACTTGCATTTAAAAACAGTTTACATCGAGAACAAAATTCCACGCTGGGAGATCCGTACTCAGGTTATTAGGATTATTTATTTCTTCAAAATAGTTGTTTTTTCAATCATGTTAATCTCTTGAGAATGAATAAAAGCCCACTCGGGTGGAATTTGGCCCGTCTGACCTTATACATCCTCAAATAGCACCTTTTTGTTAGATGCTATTAATACTGTCAAAGGTCAATTGCATTAATAAATATTTTTCAATGTAATCAGGCAAAAGAAAGTGATGCGCACGGCGATGCGCAGATGTCTTCGGAATAAATGAGAGCTCGCCGCCAAGAGAAAACAGAGGAGCATCGCCGGAGTGGCGGACGGTTAGTAGTTGAGTTGGTATAAAGAAGAGAGAATGAAAATCAGTGGCGATTAGCGGTGAACAGGTGTTTTGTGAAAAGTGGAAGCCATGAGTAGGAGTTGCAGGTGTAAAAATGAAGTGGTGAGTTTTAGGAAGCTGTTGACTTAAGCATTCGAGCGTATGCCAAGTGATGTTCCAGCCTCAACTCCCAGAAACGTTTCGAAGCCATCACCAGGTAAGGAGGGAAACGAACGGTTCCAACAGAAAAACAGGAACATCTATTAATGTCACAGCGTTGAGATTGTGATGATTGATTGCTCATTTGATGTCATCACAATAGATTGGTGATAAAATCTAGAATTATCTTTATTTGCACACTTCGGTTTACAAAATTCCTTGGTTTCATCTCTATTACAGGGTAGTCGAGAATTACGAGATTGAACACAATAGTTGTTAAAATCAAGTAAGAGATCAGTTGCAACATCAGGTTTATTATGTTGTCTCTTGCTTTGCATTTGCTCCCAGAACTTGAAATTATCAAACCATTCAGCCTTTGTTTTCTTTCTTACTTTTTGTTTTCTTTGTTGTATTTTAAACACTATTGCCAAGCTCATTCACTGTTCGTTGCTTTCTAGTGTGCGGTGTTGCTGTTAGTGGGCGCTTTTAAACTTATCATTATTTCATTCTTTGCCTTTTCTTATCCTTAAAGTATTAAAAAGGAATTCAAATGAAAACTAAGTCAATTAGTATAATCCATGAGTTAATTAAAACCATGAATTTGATTGCATGAGACTTCATTAATAACATTTCATTTCTGATTTTCTATTAGACTTATATTTATAACGTTTAGGTTAAAGTAGAGAAGAAGGTACACCCTAGAGACACGAGCAGTGGAAGCGAGAGGAGGGGAAGAGAAGGGGAGAGGATGGGGAAGACGGGAAAGGGGAGGGGAGGGGGGAGAGGTACACCCTAGAGAAACGAGCAGTGGAAGTAGCGGGGAGGGGAAGAGAAGGGATGGGGAAGACGGGAAGGGAAAGAGAGCGGGGAATTGGAGGAATTAAAACGGGTGTCTCCTTATGCCCTTCTAACATTACGAAAAGCGCTCGGAAATAAATGAATGAAACAAAATCTTACCAAAAACTACCAAAACTTACTAAAATCGTTTAAACCGCCACTTCGCGCCGCTCAGGCGTGGTGAAATCCGCCGTGTGTGCGGGGGTGGGTGGGTGAAGGGAATCTTTCGGTGGGAAGGGATAGAGTGCAATATACGATCATGATACATAATTATAATAAATCACACATGGGTGGTTTCGCCGGTGAGACCGTAGCACGCCCGCGTCATCTAAATAAATATTAAAAATTAAACTCCTAAAATAACTGTAATACTTAGTGATTAGTTACTTTCTTTGTTACGTCATTTCACGTCCTTGTCGGGGCCTGATGTTTCATTCCTTTATTAATAAGTTTTCATGAATCACCTGTGGAGAAGGTAGACCTATAACAATGAGATTTCTTACTATCCAGTGTCACGACATTGAATGTCATGATTGCTGTCATTAGAAAACTGAGTACAGTAAAGACAGTTTGAAATAAATACAGAATTTATATACTCTATTATTATTATTATTATTATTATTATTATTATTATTATTATTATTATTATTATTATTCCTTGAATTCAGGAATAAAGATGTTAAGAGTCAATTGAAAATAAAATCTACTCCAGGTTTTATTTCTTTATTTTACTGTAACCGTACCATCCAGCCTCACCGTACCGATTACAAAAGTAGATCTGTCATTTGCCTACTTCGCGACGTGTGATTACACCGTCACGCATCCCTGGGAATATCTCAATTTACGGATAAACTTCCCTATTGGTAGTGGGTTCGTCTTTGTTAAACTACTGATCAATTAACAAGCCAACACAATTTTTCAGTTTTAAATGACAAATAACATATTCTATTGAATGAAAATCACTGTACAAATGAAATTCACAGATCCTCCTATGTTCTCATTTTTCGTAAAATCATGGTAGCTAATTCCCTACCTAAACTGCAGTTTTTCACTAAAGTAATAATAACTCAGATCCCTGTTTACAAGAAAACAAGCAATGGATACATATTTACACTTCACAAAGAATATCACACATGAGACACACAAATCATAGTACAAATATTCATCCTGTAAAAGAAAAATACATACACACAATACTCGAAATTCACTACTACCTTTTAAATCACTAATTACGTTACACTCAATAGTCACATTTGACCTTCGGCTTCTACATAGCCTTTCAACACAAAATTTTGTTTCATAACGTCTCTTAAATGATTTGAATCATTAAAATATGACTCTAAATAAATAATTCTGTACAAAACAACTTCTATCATAAACATAAAGAATTACTTTAATCTGATTCTTGTTACGACTGTCGAAAAGAAATAAAACCACTGGCTAGCAAGACCAATGTTCTAAGAAACTTGCCCGATCAACGTCTGTTTTTGAGGGAAGCTCACATTACAACGTTTTGGCTAGTATAATGATAATCCTATCTCACAAGTTTTTTCCAGACTGAAATCTAATGAGTGTTCTTTCTGTGACTCACAACCGGCGAATTCCTCAAGTTGGTCCCGCGCTGTGTAGCTGGCCCGTCGCGCGACCCTCGCGGCTCAAGGTCGTCGTTCTTCTGCAAGGTCCCTGCGTTGCTTATCGCACCGAAACTGAAGTATTCCGAACACCGTCTCCCCGTCGTTCGGCGAAAATTCACCACAGCTTTCGCAGAGGCGATGGTCGCATCAGAATGCGAGTCCGAAACTCCAAGTTATGACTTCGTAATGGCAAAAGTCAAACTAGTTGTTGGATAATCCGTCTTTCTCATAACTCTCAAAATTCCATCATAGGATTTCCAAAGTGAAATTCCCAAAAATAAGAATAAAGAATATATATAAAGTATGAAATATATGAAAAATATGAAAAATATGAAAGCTGTAACAAAGAAGAAACATGTCCTATGTTACAATAGTTCTCTTTTCTAGCAACAAGAACGCAGCAACGTGGTTTTACAGATTCATTTCGATCTATTACCGCCGTCGTTCTTTCATTCATTTCATTCTTGTTTAATATTCATTTACTAGTTCCATGTAATCTCACGATATTCACAGTACGTAAATCCATGAAAAGTGCTCAGTCAATTACCTTTTATTAAAGCTTTTGTGTTCCGCAATCTTCGCGTGTCCCTCGTCGACTATGTGGCGTACTCGTAGGCAACCATTCTCCTCGACGTCTCGAACCAGAAAGAGAGCGAGCTCTTTTGACGCAAGTTCACGCCACGTCCGTATTTCCACGAAAATTTCCTGATTGGCTACGGTCTGAGTGCGTTCAGAAATCCTTCTCTGACTTACGCCATCTCTTCGCCACTGTAGAAACTACGTGTAGGGCCTAATGTCGGGTATTATTGCTTCCATTTTCCGTTGGTTATAAATGTGACCGGCGACAAGCGGTTACATAAGCCCCTCCCTTAAAAAAGATTTTTCTCGCGATAGAAAAACATTCCGACATTCTGGTGTTTATCGGAGAAACAATCGTAAACTACGGATCAAAGACGCCCGCTGCTAGAATTCTCCTCCAGACAGCGGCTAAATTTGACCTAGCTGACAAGCTAACTTCGAAAACCCTACCAATATCGGGACTCGAACCCTAAGACCTCCCGGTAAGAGACACTGCAGTGAGATGAGGTGATGTCTTGAGCCTCCTTGCCGGTGCACAATTTGTGAGATCACCTAGCCCATATATACCAAGCACCCATGAAACAGATTTACCGTATTTCATAACTAGACCTCGGATTTTAGAACAAATGCCTATTTAGTTCCTTTAGGATGTTGTGGAAAATAATTGCAGATGTTTACTAAACATGAGAAAATAAATTTACTGAAAGCGTCTAATAGTGCCTAAAATGTCCTAAAAGGCCGGCTGATGCCTATCTTAAAAGGTTTTTGCCTCAAAGTGACTAAAACGAGCAATTTTAAAAAACGATCATTTTTTAAATGCTCATTTTTGAAATTCGTTTTACGGAAGCGCAAATACTTTCTCTAAATGCAAATATTGTGTGATCGAACACGATCGACAACGCACTGAAATCTCTCACCCAATACACCGAACACAAGGAGACCTGCAAGTCAACATAATAAGGATGTTTCACGCTTGTCTCCAATCAGCACCCACTTCTTAGGCAATTGCACACATTCCTGGTGCAGCTGCAGTGGCTTATCGCCACAGCACGTCGATGCCAAAGGTGAGGAAAGACACACGCCAGGCAAAACCCTACTGTCGGAAAGGAAAAAAATTACAAAAATAGCATCCAATGGTTAAATGGGTCGTGTGGTACAATTTCTTTGTGTGTGTGTGTGTGTGTGTGTGTGTGTGTGTGTGTGTGTGCGCGCGCGCGCGTGTGTGTGCGTGTATGCGTAGGGGTGCGAATGAAGAAGTTCTAGAAGAAGTGAGCGTGAGAAATATGACTAAATTTGTTTGCTCCTATAAATCTGTGTCAGTGAAAAGTTCATTTTCAGCTTTCAAAATGATTTTAATAGCTAAGACATACCCTTACTGTAGAAAATTTGAAGAAAATATTTATTATATACGTACCATACTGCTAATTATGAAAGTGAGTAAAATGTGCTTGTAGTTTCTCTCATTTGCTCAATGTAAAAATATGCGACTTTCCTGCATAATACAAATGCCTAATTTAAACATTTTGTGATCAGTTTTAGATACCAGAAAAATAACTTTTACAAGTCTAATATTTTTGGACGGGCTTAGTCATTTTGTAACCTATTTTAAGGGCCTGAAACGTCAATTTTCATGCTTAATTGTGCCTATTTCGTAATTTTAGGAGCCTAAATCCTCACTTTTTTGTGTTTAAAATTCCGAGGTCTGTTCATAACACTTGCAGCCGTGTTCGCTTTTCATTCACAGTGTGACATATTCTATACTCCGAGCTCCCAATTTGATGACTGTCCCCCTCTCCTTCCAGATCGTGACCTAGAAGTGCTGCTCAGTTCAATTCGAAGTATACTCTGTAAAATGCGATGTCAATTCCAAAAAGTTATTGATCTTTAAAACATTTGTTTCTATTATAAATTAAACAATCCGCTTATTATTTTGCAAGTTATAGAACTAATACACTTCACTTATGAAATTATTGGCTTTGAAAAGTATTATCCTTAAGTATAATCAGTCACAAGTTAAGGCGCGGCTCGTCATTAAAGGCTGTAAGGCGGAGCCTCTCCTATAGAAATCGCTCTCTAAAAGAAATTTAAAAATATACTTACAAATTATTTATTTATTAATAATGAATTTTTGATTTATTTTATATAACAATCATATCAAAAAGTTTCTTTGTCAGTTCGTTAACGGACGTCCGTGACACATTTGAAGCTGTTGACAAGGAAGAGAAAAGCGTTAGGCTCCCACTTCATTCCGTCATAAGGCCAGTGTAAAACGTAGCGGCGTGACATCATTCATCACTTAACAGGCTTACCGGCAGACGAAGGATGCAGCCAGGCAGCCTTCAAGGGTGGGGTGTGTGAAGAAGGCGGTGCTCATCAGATTGCGTTACTTTGCAGCTCAGTAGCATTGCGCATCAACTAGTTTTCCAATATGCGGTACGAGCGCTACTCCCTTAAGCCTTTATCAGAAGCGCGAAGCATACAGGACTGTAGTCTTCGTGATCGAAAGAGATTATGTCTAGAAATGCAATGTAATATAATGTAATATAATGCATTTGCAGCCTTACCCATTTAGACAACCACGAGCCGCCACTGCACAGGTTATTGAATAGTTACCGCAGAAAATAGCTGCATGGCGTCTGCCGCCCCCAGGAAAGTGAGGTGATCAGGACACCAATGTGCCGAAGATCTTACCCTACTTCAAGGTCAAAAGGTCTCGTCTCTCAGAGCACGCTCGAGGAATGCCGGGGGAGGAAGAGCTGCCGTTAGACCAGTGTGGTGAGAAAACGCCTAGCTAACAAAATTTGAGCGAAGTTTGGGCGCTCTGTCTTCTGGGGATTTCTTTTCTGCAAATGAAAAAAATGCCCATGAATTTAATACTGGAACTTACTAGTACGTTTATACGATTTTTTCATTTTAAGAGTAGTTCAGGTAAAACCCCTTTTACCTGAACTTAAGAGTAGTTCAGGTATAAGGGGTTTGAAATGTCGAGAAGACGAAGGATTATTTAATTCCGGAGATACTTCTCGATATCGAAGTTTGATTACGGGCCTCTCAGCAACTAATTTTCCTCACTTTTTTTTACACAATTTTCATACTGACCTATCTTTTCTCACTTTTTCTCCGAAAGCTTACTATTCCAACTTGTTTTACACACATTAAATTAATAATTAGATTTTATGAAATCTAATAAGTAGGGGTGGACATTAATGAAAAGTATTTTTTAAATTTTTTTTTTACTTTAGCCTTTTACTATAGACATTAATTTCATGTTATGACTAGGGGGCGGATTTTAATGATTTTTAAGTTCAGATCATATAATTCATCACGAAGATCAGATGATTGTAAACAATATGGAATTTCAATTCAATAGGAAAATTTACCGTCATTTACCGTCAGTACGATCAGCTCCTTACTTTCCGAAATTGTGATGAGACATTTAGAATTACAATTTTAAGTGATCTGAACTTCGTTTATTACACACGTTATGTTGATGTTCTACCTCAAAGCCAAATTGATGGATTATTGCAGAAATTTAATGTTTTAATGATAAAATAAAATTTACTTTAGAAAATGAAAAAAATGTTCTTTAAAATTTTTAGATGTGTCATGTTTTAGAAAACAGACAATGTTTGAAACATCTTGGTACAACAAACCTGTGTTTTCTGGTCTTAAGTTGAATTATCTATCTAAACACCCTTTTGTTCTCGAGAAGTCTGTTTCAAATTTAGTTGACAGAAAAATAGAATTGCCATTTCCCTAATTCTATACTTATAATTTACGTAGCGTTCTAGAGATATTGAAATTCAATTACTACCCTTAAAATTCATAGAAAAAATATATCTAAAAGCGTTAAATTGATTAAATATGGGAAATTCGCAATAATACTACCACACAATTTCGAGGTGAAGAATTTGTGAAAAATTTGATATGCTTACCCTAAATCCCCCAAATAAATGACATTCTTAAAAAAGAACTTTTGACCAAATTCAAATTTAAAGTAGTGTGATAAATAGGTGTCATATTGTCGGAAACTTAAAAGATACTAGGTGGGAAATGAGACATTAATAACTTAGTTTATCAAATCAATTGTACAGATTGTAATAGATAATACATTGGTCAAACTAAACGTAAGTTGAGCACAAGTTTCCTTGAACATAAAAGAAACATAAGGGACCTGACATGTAGACAATTCTCTAGAATTACAACTTCCCATCATGTGAATTTCATGTTTCATATTTTCTTGTATCTTAGATTAACATTAGAAACCATATATTTCATCACATCTTCTTGTTTTAAACATTATGCAAACCGTTCTGATGATCTTTGCCTAGTCCATGATCTCGCTGCAAACGTTATAGCCGAATAAGACGGTGAAAAGTGCCCCTCAACCAAATCGATAATCGCGTTGCTCATATGAAAGAGAATACAAAATGTAGATTCACAAAAATCTGCCTCCTAGGGCAATCTGTTGTAGAGATACGAGAAACGTGTTTTGGATGTTTTGTTTTTTTCTCAGCATCTATTGCGTGTATTCGACTGGAAAAAATTGCAGAGACGGTGAAACAGTTCAATTTGAAGGAATTTTTGTCAACGAATTTTGACGCCAAGTTCACATTGAAAAAAAATAAATAAATTTTTGAAATTCATTTTCGACGTGATACAGTTGTAGTACTGTCTCAATTTTTTCTGCTAAAATGGGCCTTATAATATCCTATAACATATATTTTTTTCGGAATTTTAAACACAGTGTGGACGGTAATGAAAAAAATAAAACCAATGTTTTCAGATTAAAAATTTGAATTTCGCTCCTAAACGTGAGTGGAAAAAGTTTTAACCGATATTTAAACAGATTTAAACACGACATATGAGCTCGAAATCTTATTGGTGTTACATCGATTATCAATCAAACTCAATCGGAAATTCTTGGTGGAAAGCATGAAGGAAATACATGGTGGAAAGAGATGGGTGGTCTCTTGCGCATCCGACTTCAGCCAGCGAGCTCCGGCACCAGTGTGCCTCATAATATTAGCATGCATTTTAAATGCCAAAAATTATCACTGTTACAAGTCATTGAAACAGAATCAGATAAGCACTTTCTTAAATATTACATCTTTTATTGTAATTACCCTTTCATCGTGTTATTTTTGGTCGGTCACCGTTGAAAATTGAACATTTAAGCCACTTAAAATGTTTCTTAACACTTCTTGCACTCAAGAAACATGGCGGCCGACGTCTTGTCTCGCTTTTCAAACGACGTGGTCGCTAGTTACTTGACGAAAATTATTAAACAGGTATTTTTAAATAGAAATGTTGAAAAATCAGAAATTTTGAGTAGACGTTATTAAAAAATGCGTGATCCCAGTTGTTGAAGAAAGTGACAATGATGTCTGTGATTGTTTAATTGTCAATGAATAATTCGGAAGTGGTCCCAGAAGTACCCGACCCAACAAAGAAAAAACCAAAAATTTGGAAAAAAATATGTTTATTTTTCAACATAATCTCCTTTTAGCTCTATACACTTTTCCCAGCGATGTTCAATAAGTTCAATATCCTTTTTATAATAAGAACTGTCTTTCTCCTCACAATAACCATTAACTACCGACATCACTTCATTGTTGGAAAATCTTTGACCACTGAGCCATTTTTTCAAGTTTGGGAACAGAAAATAATCAGAGGGGGATAAATCTGGCGAATAGGGTGCATGAGGTAGCAATTCAAATTTTAATTCATTAATTTTGGCCATTGCAATAACGGATTTGTGAGCTGGTGCATTGTCCTGATGAAACAACACTTTCTTCATAGCCAAGTGTGGCCGTTTTTGCTTGATTTCTTCGCTCAAACGTTGCAATAAGTTCGCATAATACTCGCCGTTGATAGTTTTTCCTTTTTCAAGCTAGTCAATGAAAATTATCCCACGCGCATCCAAAAAAACCGACGCCATGACCTCGCCTGCAGATGGAACGGTCTTTGCCTTCTTTGGTGCGCGTTCTCCCTTTTCAGTCCATTGTTTTGATTGTTGTTTTCTCTCTGGGGTGAAGTGGTGGACTCATGTTTCATCCATGGTTATGAAACGGCGCAAAAATTCTGCTTTGTTGCAGTGAAACTTCGCTAAACACTCAATTGAAACATCTTCACGACACTGTTTTTGCTCGAGTGTGAGCAAACGCGGCGCACATCTTGCACACAGCTTTCTCATGTCTAAATTTTCAGATAATATGCGATGTACCGCACTTTTCGAAATGCATATTATGTTTGCTAGCTCGCGCACTTTCAGTCGACGATCACCCAGTACCGCTTTGTGGATTTTCTTTACCATTTCTGGAGTAGTCATCTCATTTGGTCGACCACTGCGATGCTCGTCTTGGCAGCTCGTACGGCCTTGTTTAAACTCTGCTACCCAATATTTTACTGTAGTAAACGAAGGCGCAGACTCACCCAGAGTAGAATCTAGTTAAGTTTTTATACTGGTTGGGCTGAGGCCTTTCGAATGAAAGTATTGGATCACATAACGATGACCAATTTTCTCCATTTTTACAAATTCACTCACAACGTTCACTATTGATTGTTGCCAAACAAATACTAAACAACGTAGCGTCTTCAAACTTGAAACATATGCTTCATAGATTGTCTACTTTCTAATACAGTGATATTTTTCGAAAAACTACTGCGATTCTAGGTCAGGCAGGGCACTTCTGGGACCACCCTCGTAAATCTACAACTAAGTAATTTGATTTATATTATAAACACAAATGATTAATGTACCTAAAACCGAGACATATAGGTGTTTCCACGTAAGAAAAGACCCTAAAAATTCAAGATGGCGGAGTTTCGGCACTGCCAACCTCATCGAAATAAAACGCGAAAGCGCCGACGCGACTTGTTTAAATGTAGTACGTAGTGGCCTTCAAAAATCCAGATATACTGAAATGATTTGTTAATATTGTTTTACGACTTATAAATCGCAACAGGCATATGGTAAAATAATTTAATTTATAATTTATATATGAAATTTGTTTTTATTAATTAATTATAATATTAAATATAATACTTTTAATTAAATTACTTATAAATTTAAAAATATTTGAACTCTCAGAATTAATAAAATTTCATTGAAACTGAAGAATAAATGAAATAGTTATATGTTATTTTATTATACAATAGAAAAAAAGGTATAAACAGGGGATTTATAGAGATGAAATGAAATACAAGACTCAAAATAATTTTAATTTTCCAACAGTACACAATGAAGTGAAATAAAACTATTCTTTACTGAACTAGAAATATTTGTATAATAATAGTTTTATGCACGTAATATCGACACATGACCACGATCAAAGCATATCTAAGGAATGAACAAATCTACTGTATGAAAATGACAATGTTTGAAATTTCATGAAAATTGAATTTATCAGATATATGATTTGATATAATGCGAAGGTTCAGTAAAGAATAAACTGATGCACCATGGGTGGTCAATTTTAATGACAAATTGCAAGGAGCAGTCATTAAAATTTCTTGAACACCGATGGTCCACAGCAATTTATTTTCACAAAAATTATTGAATTTTTACAACAATTTTAAAGCCTAATGCCCCTGGGCTTACAAACATTACAAAACATCCTGGCATTTACCTTAAGCGATCAGGGAAAACCAGGGAAAACAAATTAGTATGCTACCATATAAATAAAAAAATTGAATAAGAAAGTGAATTAATCCTCAATTGGATTGTAAAAATATTATCATTAAAAATCAACATTAAGAAATTTGGCTGACTTTACAAATTAATAAACTACTTTAAAATTTTACATATATTGATAGCATACCCATCCTTCCGATCAGGATGACGACTGAGGGCCGATTTCTAGCATGCATACAGAAACATAAGTCAAAATAATGGAGACATTTACAATACGTGAAATAATATACATAAAACATTCCATATTTATAAAATGAAAAATCCGGTAGACACAGCAACCCTGCAACATAGAACAATCAATGCAGTATCTATTGTCCAATCATGATAAATTCAATAAACAGACATGTTATTGTTATAGCACTCGTACATTTATTATCCAAAAAAGAATACTGCGAACAATGACTAGCACTCATAAGCTGGAGTCTTGCAAACCCTTGTTCAAAAAATTAAGGATTCTTCCACTACCGTGCATGTACATATTTGAAATAGTTGTCTTCACAAAGAAGATTCTCATGGAAAACAAAGACACTTTCACTCTAAATTCAGGTGTACACAACTATAACACTCGACAAAAGGATAACCTACATGTTCCCCATTCTGAAACTACACTTTATCAAAAAAGTACCCTAATAGAGGGCATTACACTTTACAACAAATTGAGCCATGATATTAAAGATATGAATACAATACATAGATTTAAAAGTAAATTGAAAGCTTTCCTGCTTAACAACATATTCTACAGTGTGAAGGAATACACAAATCACACCACTACCTCCCTTAAAAAACAAAAATAAAAATTCTAATCCCACTGATTCTCTGTTTCATGTTGACTGTTCAAGTTGAAGCAAAGAAAAAAGAACTGGCATATCCCATCCTGCCTGTGTTAAATTGCAGTTGGACTGATGTAGAAGGAGAATGCCAAACCAAAATTCTATTTCCTTCATCCTGAATTTGCTAAATGCACTAGGCATCATTAATATCGTTAAATCATTTCTGAATGAATAGTATTTTATTATTAGTATTGTTACTATTATAATTGATATTACTATTATTAGAATTGTTATTATTACTATTATTATTATTATTATTATTATTATTATTATTATTATTATTGAGTATTGTAAGATCAATGACCAACTTGATCAGGGTTTTTTGTCCAGTTTCCCTTGATCCTTTGAGCAAATGCTGAGATGGTTCCCCTTGTTTTGATTTCTGGACAGTAAATGTAACTTCACTCTGCCATATCTGACTCGTCATACACGATTGAAATTGTATCTGTGACTCAATAAATATTATTATTATTATTATTATTATTATTATTATTATTATTATTATTATTATTATTATTATAAGATCAAAAATTATTCCGAGGAAATTATGTTCTTGCAATGAAAAACAAAAAAATTAAAAAAGGACATTATCACATTTAAATAAAAAAAATTGCTACTTAACTTATATATTACTTCAAACTCCAGTAACATATGAAAAACGAAATTGTCCAGAAGAAAAGTTGGCCCAAGAATTTTTGCTTCACATTACAGTATTCAATATAATATGTAACCAAAAAAAAAAAACCTACAAAACCAATAAAATTTACAAACATAAATAGAAAATCATTGAAAAATAACTTAAAATGAAATGTTAATTACCAAAAAGTAATATAGCACATCAGTAGTAAACATTAAATTTTACTCTATATCATGCCAAATAATATCATGAAATAAGTACTTACTAATTTCACTTAACAACTGATTACCATTTGAACAAAACATCTAAATAAAATGATGTATGTTCTGAACTCCATTATTGCATATCTGAAACATTTATTAATGTAATGTATGTTTCACACACATGCTAAATCTTTCAAGTGTATTCATTTATATCATTTAGCATCCGTACTTAAACAGAACACAAACTCAGAGGCATTGGCAGTAATGATTAATTGTATTACACGGATAATGTAAAGGAAATTGATTAACTGTTAATTCATTGGGGTTAATTAATGTTAATGAAATGGTGCTCTTAACTAGTGTCTTCGGTTGAATTGAGAAGGCAGGAGTTCACTCAGGATCTCACACTCATTAAAACTATTAATGCACACTCACTGCAATAACCGCAATTCCATAATCGAGTTTATTCTAGCTATACCTTTTCTGGGGCACAGTGTAACCAAATTTGTTCTTAGTCTTGACTTGGTGGTTGCTTTACGGGGGCAGGAGTTTTATAATTTGAGGCACATCTGAAATATTGAGTTACATATTTCACAAGAATATCACTTTTGTTCCAAACACTTTAATGCTTACTCACTGTTTTCACTTTTGCAACCCTACTCGATCCAAACACACAACTGAAGCACTGGCAGGAACAATTGACTGTAATGTAATAATATTAATGTAACAACTTGCAATAACCACAATTCCATAATCGAGTACATTCTAGCTATACCTTTTCTGGGGCACAGCGTAACCAAATTTGTTCTTCATCTTGACTTGGTGGTTGCTTTACGGGGGCAGGAGTTTTATAATTTGAGGCACATCTGAAATATTGAGTTACATATTTTACAAGAATATCACTTTTATTCCGTCGTGTAATATATGAATATATTTCAATAAAATAATTATGATTCACACACACACATGTTCATTGTGAAGACGTTCTTGAGGCATGCAATAAAAAGTCAATAATTATTATGACATTGATGGCTTACCCCCACAATTACAGCTACCTTTGCAATGACACTGTTCTCAGGAAGTTTCACTTCTTTACGAGAATTTTTCTCGCTCTTGTACTTATAAACATTAAGAAGGACCTGCCTTTCACCACTCGATAAAATCCACTTCCCCTTCTGCTTCACTGGAGAGTTATTTCTGGAATTACCTGACATTTCTAAAAATGTCAAGCCCAGCACACAATAAGATTTCCCTTAGTAAACAATTCGCGCACGCATGCGGCTCACTCGCATAAGCTCACAATCTCCACACAACGCTTTGCTGGTTGAAACCGTTGAAGTTGGCACAAATTCATTTCGCTCGGATGCATGCCAGTCTCCAGCCAAAAAAAAAGTCCCTGGCAGCTATACTTCCATTACGTGGGGAATTTACGTTGGGGTTGGAACCTACTTTCTCCAACCTAAATGGTAATCAAAAGTCCCTAAGTCAATGTAGTTTGTATGGCGGGTGGTTTACGGGAGGTTGGTATTGCCAAGCTCTCTGGGTCACATCTTACGTGAAATAAATCTTACACGAGGAGAGAGAGAGATACACGTGGACGGTCAGACGGCAAGAATGGATATTCACCAAAAATAGCTGTTTCTGAGTCCGAGAATAGTAGTAGAACTAAAAAGGAACATATTTCAATATACATATTAAAAAATGTTTTTTTCTGATGTTAAAATGAAAGTTTAGGCTTTTAATTCGGTATTTGAACGACAAATTTTGTCTCCAGCAAATGAGAATGTGAATCCCGTAAATTTAAAAATAATGTGTATGTTCTATGCTAAAAGTTAAATATTTTTTTCAATAGACAATGGTCTTTGTTATGATCAAACCATTCACTTTCCTGTTGAATTTTTGAATTCCTTTGAAAGACCAAGGGGATCATTCTATAAACTACGAGTTTCTGCTCTTTTTCTAAGAAATTTTGATGGACCAAGTTTGTACAGTGGTACACGAGTAAATGTAGATGAACGGAAACATGTAGTAAATGTAGATGATGGGAATTTTGCAGTACAAATCCCAGAGCTCAGATTACTATTGAGACAACCTGTGTTTCTACATTCCACATTAGGCTGATGTCGATTTCCACTCTCTTGTAGTGAAGACGTTTCTGTGGCTCCTTGGATACGACGTTTTGATCGCACGGCACAGCAACATCTACAAGTACACGTTTTTTCTCCAAATACCGGATAACAATATCCGTTTTGTCTGCCGCTATCGTATGTTCAGTTTGAATTTGTTGGACGTACAAAATTGTAAATAGTCCAGCAGAAGTCACCGGTTTTGGTGAGTGTTCGTACCACTTGGAGCATGTCTTTGGATCTTCGATGGCATTGTAGATCTGCTAGTGGAGTGCTAGTGGAGTCGTATCTTCTGAAGTATTTGGTCTTTGATAGAAATGGACAAACTGGGACAATATGATCAATTGTTTCTATTTGTTCCTGGCAAATGCGGCAATTAACATCTTGGGAAATTTTGAGAACCTCGTTATCATAATGTCTTGTTTGCAACGCCTGATCTTCGGCAGCTATTAGAACTGCTTCCGATTCTGACTTCATCCTTCCCCTTTTAAGCTACATAAATGATTGATCTTTATTGATCTGCACCTAGTCCATTCTTTTTAGACATTGTCCATGGAGTGGTTTGTCTCTTCATGATTTCTTTAAAGAAATCTGTCTCACATTTCATGTTAAGTAGCATCAGAAGCTCAGTGTCTATTGTTGTTATTATTATTATTATTATTATTATTATTATTATTATTATTATTATTATTATTATTATTATTATTACATTCGCCTGGGACCTCTACTTTCTTGGCTCGGCATTGAAGTCCCTTATTTATTGGTAGTAATGCAGATGTAATTTGTGGAGGTGTATTTATGACTGAATGAACACGCGCATGCGCACGCAGGCGTGTGTATGCGTTTTTCTGTAGGGGGCCTCATTTTTTAATCCGCTGGGGGCCTCAGGGTTCTAGAAACGGCCCTGTCATTGTTCCCTTCAAAATTTCATCGATCCCCAGGGGGTCGATAGTGACACCTTTGAGAAAACATTCTAGAGAAATACACAAATTAACTGTTCTCTTAAAAACTTTACAAATCGCAGGTTGTTCTGGAAGTGAGATTAAAAATAAGAAGCAAAACAGAGGTGCCGTTCCTATTTCTTTGACTATATTAAAGTTAAGTATATTTTTAATCACATGTTACGGTACACGTGGTGAAATATATGAGAAAATTATCATGATTTGTTCGGTTTGTTCGAGAATTAGCCTCCAATTTTGCGTGACTGTAGGTCATGTGCTAATCCATGGCTCATCTTCACCCGCCTTGCTGCCTTGTATAACTGATTCCATTTGTTTCTCATACTGAACGACGCTTTCTCAATGTGTTTGATTGTGTACGTGAGTTTTAGGGATGCAGAGCTTTAATATCAGTGTTCATGTTCGTGCCCTTCTACGTGCTCAGGACGTGAAGGGTCCATAGCAAAGGGCTCCAACGCCACCACTTCGCGTCCACTGACACAGCTTGAGCTGGGTACAAGCAGCGTCAATAACCTTCTGCGAGGGCCGCGCGTCGAGTCCCGAGGGCGGTCGCCGGCCTCGGACCCTGCGCACCGCCGTCCCTCCGAAGGCATCACGTTGCAGAGGCAGGGATGCTGCACGCATGGAGGGGTCTCAACGCGCGCGTACTTGCCTTCCCTTGCCACCGCCCCGCGATCGCACCCCGTGCCACCCAGCATCACCATACCGCCAGCGTTTCCCCGCGCTGTCGCCCCACCCCTCACCATCCGCAGCGCCACGCCACCTCACGCCGCGGCCCTTCTACTGCGTTCCCCAGCGGAGTCTGTTCGACTCCCTCCTAATTGTGTTTCGGAATTCGATTGCTCGGTAATCAATCACTTTTTCCAATGAGCAGCGCCATTCATCATTTTATTTGCCCGGCTGGCCAGCGAGTGCGACGCGACTGCGCACTGCACTTCTTGCGCGTAGGGGAGGGGACAGTCGACGGATGGAATCTGCGCCCGCAGTGGTTGGAATCCGAGCCCGCAAGGCTGGAAGTAGTACACGCAGTTGCCGCGAGATGTTCTTCCGCGCGCTGCGCGAAGCGCGCTCTAGACGACGAATCCCAGAACTCGTTGGAAGATGACGACCACAGCGCCCTCATGGCATTCTCCATTCGACGCGGAAAATATAAACAGGCGCAAACGCCGACCGGCGCTCGTACATCGGCAACTGGCAGCATAGTATAAAACGATCATGCAAATTGTGTCTTCTATTTTGCCTTATTCGAAAGTAGCTGCATCACATTAATTTGTAATTCAGAACTTTACGTCGTAATTGCTTGCTGTACGGCGCAATTATTCACCCTCCTAACCTATCATTTCCTCTGCACAAATACAAACTGCAGCTCCCGTCACGGAACTTGCCACTACGCCTTAACTATGCACAATTTTCAATAAAACGTGTATTGTTTTATGGCGCTATGAATTATGCACTGTCAAAGTGGAGGCCGAGGAAACCTTGTCGCGATTTATACAAACGTTATAGCGGCCACTTATCAATGCCAGGCAGAACGTGCGCTCCAGGGGGGGCAACCGCTCCCCTCCCGCCTTGGCGTGCACGCTCGCGCCCACCCGTCTACGTCCCCGCCCACGTCCCTACCCACGTCCCCGCCCACGTCCCCACCAAGTCCCCACCAAGTCCCCACCCACGTCCCCGCCCACGTCCCCGTCCCACGTCCCCGCCCACATCCCCGCCCACGTGCCCACGTCCCCGTGCACGTCCCCGCCGTCCCCGCCCACGTCCCCGCCCACGTCCCCGCCCACGTCCCCGCCCACGTCCCCGCCCACGTCCCCGCCCACGTCCCCGCCCACGTCCCCGCCCACGTCCCCGCCCACGTCTCCACCACGCTGCCGTATTACTGCCTTCCCCGCACGCGCTTCCTGTTTGTCTACGGCAAGCGCAAAGGAGGCCGACGCGTGACGCTCTTCCGTGAAGTTGGCTCCACAGTGTCTGTGCAAACGGCCGCGAGAGCGGGTGGACGTGAATGCACAAGCTTTCTCAGGCATCGCGGTGTCTTGCAGCGTTCCTCGATCGGTGACGCATTATTGTCACGCGATGAAGGGATCGGGCGGACAAAAGAAAATTCATCCAAAATCGAGGTGTCAACTCAACATTTGCGTTTACCACTACCTCACGATTAGGAATTGAAATCCAGTAAAGTGGGATCCCACAATCCAGCGGGATCCAGCGTAATTTTAGGCCCTGCGGGATCCCGAAACAGCGGATCCGCAAGCATCAAATCGCGTAAATTCATTCAAGTTTGCCACCTTTAATTCCCTCAGAAATGCGTGGCTCGACGCGACGTTTAGTCCTTTGTTTTGCATCTTACATTGCACGCACACGTATAAATAGTTGCTCCGCGCCACCAGTCAGTTGCCATTTGACTCGTCGTCACGTGACTCGTCAATAATTATTGCGTGGTTTTGTTGTGAAGTCGATCCGCTAAGTAAGTATAATGTTTGTTTATTTGTTCTCAAATAACTGCTTTACATCCTTATTTGTAACTAATTGTACTGCTTTAAAGTACTTTTTTAAGAATCATTATATTTATTGATTCTTTAATTCAGCAATTTACGTAGGGTTGGATAAGTAGGTTAGGTAGATGAAGTTAATTGATTCGAGTACGACTTTTATATTTCAATTGTCAAGAATTTGTACTAGCCACTAGGTATTAGAGGTGAGTATTAAAAGTAATAACTAATTAAATAGGTTAAATGAAATAAAAGTTTGAATAGTTAAAATATTCACACGAAAATAATATTATGACTGTTGAAGAGAAAGGACGAAAATTAACGGGAATTATTGCTTTATAGGTAGTATTAAAGAAAGTCTCTTTCGAACACAGCACATGAGGAAATTGATGGAGAAAATGAGAAAAGCTTGTGGCATTATTTCAAAATGTTTGAGGTGGAGGGAATGCAAAATGTCATATATTTTCGAATTTATTGAAAATTAGCTAACGTTCACCATTGGCTTGAAAACTCACTTGAAACAAAACACTGCATAATAATACATCAATCACGTCAACAAAATGCACATTTATTACCTAAAGCATCTACATCATCACAAAATATTGTTGAGGAAGAAATTCCCGAAAAAAAAAGTAAAAGAAAACTTTCATTTAACTATTTCATAAAGGGAAATGCTATGGAAAAAATGATTTCTAGAATGGTTTTAAACTAAATTAATTTTGTTAGTGTTCAGACTTAAGATATTTGTTTTCAAAGAGTGAATGTCAACTTCCAAACTCTCCTATTACAATTAAGTCTACAGGCATTCAGTTTTCAAATACAGTTAAAGCTGCCATGATAATCGAATTTTCGCATCTTAAGACACAATCGCGAAAATTTTCGCTTAGTTTCGATGAGTGAACATCTCAAAAAAATCGTCGATATTTGAACATGAATGTTCATCATAGAAACATCCATTTTAATCTTGGTCTGATTCGAATACATGGTTCATGTACTGCTGGATATTGCATTGGATTAATCAAAGAACGCTTGGCGAGTTTTGATCTTGACTTCGTAACCGATACTATCAGCATGACAACTCACAGTGCAAGTGTCATGGTAAAAGTTGGCAAACTTGTATCTTTTTTTATTTATTTATTTATTTATTTATTTTACGTAAAAAAACAGTGAAAACTGCGTATGACGTGCTATGGGGAAAAGTGAATTGTGTGCACATTTTCAAAATTCTGTGATCCCTACACTAAGTCAAATACTACTTAAATTTAAAAAAAAACCCTCCCGTGTAATAAAATGTATTTTCAAGGATAAATAAGCAATAAATTTTGGCTCTAATCCTTGTTGTCCTTCGGAATAATACTTCCTGCCGCGACAACATGGAAACGATAATTTGAATAATTGTATTTCCCACTGAAATCTAGAAGACGTGCACAGAAAATGAACTTACATTTATGTCCAGAAGCAACACAAGGGGCCATCTCAGCATTTGCTCAATGAATCAGGGAAACTGGACGAAAAACCTGACCGAGATGGGGGTCATTGACCCGGACGCTGTAGCACAATAGTTGTTACAGGTTGTTTATACACATTTATACAGTCCAAATGGTAAATAATGCATTAAGTATCATTGTTAAAATTAATGTTACTTTCCTTGTGATGCTCAGTATAGTCTCTAATTGTATAGAAACAGTTATGCAGCAGAAACGATTCTACTTGGGATTTAAACTTTTCTATCGAATTTAATCGTTTAATGTCATCTGGCAAAGTGTTGTAAAATAATGTACATGTATTGTATATAAATTTTTTGTAATGAGCTGTTGATACTGTCACCTGATGAATATGATTTCTACGTCGAGTGTTATAGTAATAGACATCGGCATTTTCTGAAAAAATATTCCCGCCCTTAAGCAAGTCATTTTTGACAAAAACCACTGATTCGTAAATAAACAGACAAGGTAATGGTAAAATTCCTAGATTAATGAAGAAAGGCTTACATGAATCACGTGGGTGGGATTTGGTAATTATTCGTACAATTCGTTTTTGTAATCTAAAAGTCTGGGAGCTATAAGATGTATTTCCCCAGAATATTATGCCATATCTCAGGCGGGAGTGAACATTCGCGAAATATACACAATGAGCAGTATGAAGGCTGACTGAATTTGCAAGAATTCTGAACGCGTAGCATAGTGAACTTAATTTTGTGTTCAATTCATTTAAATGGACATTCCATTTAAGGTTTGACTGAATTGAAATCTTGCTAATAGCAACTGTGTTTCGCACACCACGTACATTTAGCTGGTCAATATTTTATACAAAAAGGTTAAAAGAGATGTAGAACTTACAGAAAAGACGTTGAGAGATTTTAATTTAGATGATTACGAATATATGGAAGAAATAAATGATGTCCAAAGTTTGAGCGTAACTGTTGACAACCCTCTGAAGTATTTCCCGACTATAATGATATTATTATAAAATTTCGGAAAGGGGTAAAGATTTTCCGGAGGGTGCTAACGATACGTGTTTGCAAAAATATGTAAAAGAAATGACACGAAGAGAATTATGCTTAATCCTAGATTGCCGCACTCGCTGGAATCGCTTGCTTGATATGTTAAAAAGATTTTACAACCTCAAAGTGTGCGTAGAGAAGTCACTCATCGACATAGCATCTGACAAAATTTACGGAAGAATAATGGTACAAAATCAAAAACATAATTGACAGCTTGCAGCCCATTTAATTGGGCATCGAAGTATTATGCAGAAGAGAGTCTGCCCTTATAACGGTAGACCAACATTTCGATTTATTTTAGAGAAGCTGGAGAATCAAGACACAGTTTTAAACAATGAACTATCCGAGGTGCTATGTGCAAGAATGAAAGAAAGACACGGTGAAATTACAGCTATGGTATTCATTTGCTTCATCCAAAAAAGTATGACCAAGAGTTGAAAATGTTCAATTCTAAATTGGTAATGCCGAAAAGGTATGTTACGGTAAGAAATGAAAAACATTTTATGTCGATTCGTTAAAGAAGATGCTCAAAATGTAGAACTTGTAGTGGTAGGTGATGTAAATGCAGATAATGACCAACAGTCTCTGGAAGTGGAAAACAATTTAACTTTACAAAAGGAATTGGAAATGCAGCTGAAGCAAGATAATGAAGATTACACTAAACAGAGAGAAACTAGAAAGAGAAAAAATTCCGAAAGATATTAAAAAAGAAATGGTAAGATTTGAAAGCGATGGAGTTAATGGAAGGTATTTGTTTTTGCTGCACGACTACAATTGTATTTATATGCTCTTGTATTTATTAAGTTCAAACTAACAAGTGTGGAAGCAGAAAGAGCCTTTTCGGCCGGTGGCTACATATGCAGTTTCATTAGAAGAAGGTCGGGAGATAACACCATTAATGCTATGCGTTTTTTAAGATCATATTTTCAAACAAAGAAGTATTTTTTTATTTGATATTTATAAATTTGTTATGTTACTTAATTGACTGATTGATTAATTAGTAAAAAAAGTCTTAGCGAACTTGAGTTATATTCACATGATACTCTTTGTGAATAAAGAAGACTGATCTGATAAAAACTACCTTAAATAAAGATTAAAATTTAGGTTTTTAGTTAACTAGATTACAAAAACTACAACAAAGTACTACTAAATAATTATATTTCTTATTGTTTTCGATTTTTTAAATAAGTAGATGAGTAGCCTAACTGTAAAATAACTAGTAAATTAAGTACAGTAAGGCGTTGTTGATTTTTAATAAATATTTGATTATTACCATAGAAAATTAATTTCATAAAAAAGCTTTAACAAATGCGGGATCTCGCTGGATCACGTTGAATTGAATTTCATCCACCAAAAATCGCGTGGGATTGAAAACAATGCTTGATTGCAACCCCTGCCCCACGATACATATTGTCGTTGTGTGCTGCCTCTAGCGCCGCGGGCAGTGGTGGTGAAGGCGAGAACTTTGTGGGCGTCGACCCCGAAGGGCTTCCGTGGTGAGCAGCGCTGCGGCGGCCACCCACGCAAATACTGCCCCCACGTCGGTGTGACCGTGCCCGCGTGCACCACGCGTCGGCAGACAGTCAGTGCCCGCTACCACCTACCACCTGCCACCTGCACTCACAACCGCGATTGTGGCAGGAGAGCGTTCTGTTTTCGCCAGCTTAACGCAACACAAAGCATGTGGCGTACCATCATATGATTAAAATACTATTGAGACTAGACATCACTGTCCAACGAGTTTAAGAAAAAAGTCAAAGGAGAAGAATTTTACACTCCTTGTTACCTCTCTACCTAAAGTAAATTAATATTGTTTCAGTAATTTTCAATATTTCCACAATTTCAGGATTTCTTGAAAAATAATCTAAAAGTTCATGAAGACGAATTATGGATCATATAGTGTGTATCAAGTAGAATATTCTGGAACGATTTGTTGACGTCTCAAAAAGCCAGTGATAACGAACAATTTTGAAATTTGAATTACCTTTTCTTCATTTTGTAACAACAATTTCACTGGCTGTAAGTTCGGTAACTTTTATTTTTATATTAATTAACTTATTAATTTACTTATTTATTTTTATTTATTTTTTATTTCTATTCACTAATTAAATAATTCATTTATTTATTTAACGTCAAAAACAGTTAAAAACTCTGTGACGTGCTACGGGCAGAAGTGTATTCTGTGCACGTTTTCTGAATTCTGGGATCCTACCCTTAGCCATATAATAATTAAATTCTGAATAGAGAAGAAAATTAGCGTTTTTAGCAAAAAATGATAAGAAAATATTCGCTCCGTTGAATAAAAACTATTTGCAAGTGCAAATCAGCCAAAGATTTGGGCTCTTATCCCTCATCGAGTCCCTCGTGAAGGGATGGACTTCTTGCAGCGGAATGGAGAACGATAGTTTGAATAACTACATTTCCCACTGAACTCCAGAAAACTTGTACAGATAGTGAAGTTACATTTACGTCCAGAAGCAAATCAATGGGCCATCTCTGTATTTGCTCAAAGAATCAGGGAAACTGGTCGAGAAATCTGATCGAGACGGGCGTCATTGTCCCAGAAGCTGAGGTACAATACTTGTTACAGGTTGTTTAGAATTACACAGTCAAAAAAATTAATACATAAAATATCATTGTTAAAATTAATGGTATTTCCCTGTTTGATGCTCAGTATAGTATCTAATTATATATAAACACTATGTAGCAGAAAAGACTTTACTTGGGACTTAAATTTGTGTATCGATTTCAATCGTTTAATGTCACCTGGCAATGTGTTTTAAAATAATGTGCATGCGTTGTATGTGCATTTTTTATAATGAGCTGTTGTACTGACATCTGATAAATGTGATGGCTATGTCGAATGTTATAGTTATAGACATCGGCGTTTGCTGAAAATATATTCCCACCCTTGAGTAAGTCACAAAAGACAAAAACCACTGATCCCTAAATCAAGAGGAAAGGTAATGGTAAACTTCTATATTACTAAAGAGTCTTACAAGTACCATGTAGTTGGGATTTGCTTATTATTCGTACAATTCTTTTTTGTAATCTAAAATTCTGGGAGCTATATAATGTATTTCCCCAGAATATTATGTCATATCTCAGGTGGGAATGAACTTTATTATTTTTTTTTAATTTGTTGCGTCTTCCTCGACGCAACACGTCTCCAAGTTCTTGTTGGGCATTGAACGTTTAGTAAGAGTAATCCTTCAATGAGTTTTTTTTATTGTTTTCAAGTCTCGTGAAGTCGCAGTCAGTCAGTGCTATTTATTCCTTGGGCCAGAGGATCGGCGCCATTAGTAACTGATATTCCCAATCACCCAACTAGGAATCTGCTGAGTTTCGAATTGCTTAACTTCCATGACTTTACGGAGCGTAATTAAAAAATTCGGCTAGTAATTAAGCAATTCGACGCTGGCATTCACGAAATATCCACAACGAGCAGTATATACGCTGACTGAATTTATAAGAACTATGAAGGCGTAGCATGATTAACTTAATTTTGTGTTCAATTCACTTAAATGGATTCTCCATTTGAGGTTTGTTGAGAGCCCTAAAAAAATTGTTACCTTGACATTAGTCACTGGCACATCGTTCATTTGCAATGAAGTACAGAAATATTTATTTGAAATGGAAACCTGCATTGAAACATTTTCTTATTTACTATTAATTTGTTATGGAACCAATTTGAAAATCTGATATTGTACTATTTACGGTTTCTTTATTACAAAGAATATTCGTATCATCAGCAAAGAGAACTGTTCTTCCGTTTAGAATCGTCGAGGGCATGTTGTTTACATAGAGTAGGATGAGAAAAGGGCCCAAAATCGATCCCTGCGGATTTCCATATGCAATTGGCAGTGAATCGGAAAGTTGCGTATATAATGTTCAATTATTCCAATGCTGTATTTTTACTCTTATATCCTTGTTCATGATGCGAGTATTGCCAATGTACCACGAATTCCAAACGTAGGTAATTTTGTAAGTAATATGTTATGATCAATGACGTCAGAAGCTTTTGTAAAATCTAAAAATATTCCAATAGGTACTTCGGTTTGATCCATGGATGAAGTGACATTTTTAAGAAAAGAAAATCTGCCTGTGTATTGTCGAAATCCATGTTGACAATCTGCAATATCATCGTGTTTGCTGAGAAAGGTTTCCATTAGTAATTAAAAAACTCTAATATTTTTGGAAAAACTTACAGAAGAGTAATTGGAGCGGTTTAATCTTAGCCGTTTTGAAAAATCTGTAAAATTTCTGTACATAAGGATGCATTAAATATGTGAGTTACGGGTGTATAATGGCAGGCGCACAAGTCTTTAACAAACAATCCGGAAATTCATCTAAATCGGCCGAATATTTATATTTTAGTACATCATTATTTTGAGAAGGAAGAAGTAGGAAACAAATATCGTGGCTAAAATTTTTGTGGAAACGTGTGGTATTGTAATTTGTGGCTGAAAACCCCATAGTGAGATCAGCAGCGGTTTTCGAAAAGGGACGGTAGGAAAGAGAAAAACTTATTTCCTGATCATAAGCGAAATCTAAGATCAATTCAGCATTTACTTTGTTATTACGTAAATAATAAAAACGAATACAAAAACAGAATTACACAATTAACAAAAACACTTCTAAAAACACTAATATTTTTTAAAAGAAAGTTAGGTTACCTGTTCGGAGAAACTATATAAAAAGTGTATTTCTTATAGATTTTGGGAAACAAATAAATTGTGAAAATGTCATGTAGAGTGTTATTTCAGCATCACTAACAACCAATCGCTGTTCACTTTGTGAAAAATACGTACTCGGAAATATTGGCAGAAATGAATGAAATATGGATCCTTCGTGTTTGAAACGCGTACTTCAATCGCATGACCATTCTACCTCAGTGAGTAATTTGTAACATAATTTCCTGCGTACCCACAGTGTTTTGCTTAACTATTGTAGTATGTTTCATGATTCAGGATTTTGGCTTTTTGACGCTCTGTGTATTTTCAATTTGTCTTGATCATCTCGACTCTTCGTGATGTATTTCTTTTCACTTCCTTGTTAATATTTGTATACTATTATAAGATTATGACTGAAGATAATCGGAATTTCCTTTTATTTTTTACTAGTAGATATCCATTGAATTTTTATAACCGATATTCCGAATATTTTTTTATGAAAGTTCTGTTAGTTTCTTTTATAGAAAATATTTTTATTATTTCATGTAAAAGAATGAGAGGCAGCTGTTCTCTAATGTGTGTTAGTTTCACGTAGGGTGACGATTTTATAATAATTCTTGTTACCCAGTTTTCCTGTATTTGTAGTTTCTTCATTCTCCACGGAGTCGTCCGTGCAGCATATTGTCGTCACAAGAGTAAAGCATATTGCATATGAACTACTTTTCATATTTAATGATAGTTGGTTTTTACTTTTTATTATAGGTCTTATTCTCTAGTACATTTTACCAATCAACATTTTAACGTGTTTCCATGTAAGTTTTCTGTCAAAAAATGACTCCGAGATTTTTCTTGGTCCATCCATATTAGATCTGCTCCTTTTTATTTGTAATTGTTTGTGTTTCCACTATTTTCTTTCTTTCTTACTTTTTTGCGCTCCGAAAGCAGTGAGATATTTGGTGCTGTTGGAACTGTATCTAGCCGTACATCCGGACTTCTCGTATGCGAGCAGCGCGCCGTAGTTTTAGTTGAGTTGGCGCCGAGTTGACGTTATGAACACGTAAGCTTCAATCACGGAAACATCAGAAGAATTGAGTTTGCAAATTACAGCTCCTGTAAAATGTTCATTAATGAAGGACAACATTCGATCGGTGAGGCACGAGTGCAGTGTCGCGGGTTAGTCAGGTTAGATAGATATGTATGGTTGTAACATTCACCGTAGTGGTGTTCTTTTTCAATCCATCGTGAATCACCTAATTAAAGAACCAATCATTCCCGCCCTTTCTCCCAGAGGGTATCTACGGTATGACAGGCATGGGACGTGCCATGGGCGCCACTCACAAAGGGCGCTATTTAGCTTTCGATATTCACGAAAAAAGTTGAACGAATTATTTTTCAATTATGGAATTAAACTTTACTTAAATATGAAATAAAATAAACTTTTTAAACAAATCTGCCATGTTACTCAATTGTGATTATCACTTTATTAACTTCGTTGGCGTTCACGGAGCAAAGCAATAAGTATTAATAGTCACATTTTTCAGAATTCTTGAAGCAGTGTAGTATGTTCTTTTCAGTGTCTACAGCAGACTAGGAACAAATGAAAAATGCCGTGCCTGTGTTTCTAAGTCGACATCTTTAACTAGATGGGTGCACGGATAGAAACTGTGAAATCTGTAAACAACTTCTCGACAAAATCCTTAGAGTTCTCCAAAACATGACTGATAACTCAAACAAGACAAGTAATATAAGAAGTGATGCCCGATAATTGTAAACTCGTATGTTAGCTTACGACTTTCTGATTTTACTTGAATTTTGGAATGCAGATGCTCCTGCTCTCCGATGCAGAGACTCCTCTGAGTGAAGAACAATACTTCCTAATTGATTAAGGAGTCTTTAAGTCCAAAATGGTCATGATAATCATTCGCTTAAGGAAAAAACGTGATTGAAATGGAGGTAACTAATCGAGAAGTTGATTTTAATACTATTTATAACCATATTCAAAAGTATAAAATATACAATATATTTTATAATAGAAATGTACAATTGAATCGAATCAATTTGATTCTCTTCCATTTATTTTCTCAAAGAACAGTAAAACTGTGACGTATGGGGGAGACGTTCGTCTGGTTTCTTAAGATGAATAAAAGTTTATTGACCGCGTTTCACCATTTTTGTCATGAAACCCTAAGAAAAACTTTTACTTTCTCGTCTATTGCGTCCTTCCCTAAAAACGAAAGTATTGTAATATTGCAGCAGAAAGCGGTGGATTTTCGTCAGAAAAACTTGTATTGTGAGGTCCTCATATTGAAAAAATGAACAAATCATGTTACATTCTCGCATATGTGTACATACTTATTAAAGAGTTGCACGTGCTGCAGCTGAAAGTGGTGATTTTTTCCTTCAGAGAATTTTGATTAAATGGCCCTGACATTGAAAAAGTGGATAAAACTTGCTCGTGTAGTACGTAGTCACTTTCACTATCAAGTTGTGTAGTTAGAACCTACAGTTTATGCATCATTGATTCCTAACAAATTGATTTGAGGCAAATCCTCTGTCCGTTTGTGGTCAATATTAGCGACTAAGCCGTTCAGACGATATTCTCCAAATTTGATATTCCTCAAACTATCCGACCGTACTCGAGGTTCTACGAATTTGAAACAGCTATTTTGATTTTTTTGAGGAACTTTACTTGAAACCTCAACATGTTAAAAATTTCCAAAAATGGCACCAAATCATTGAATTAATTTTTTCTCTGATGGATAAAAAATATAAATAATTTGAAACAATTATTTTCTCAAAAACGGCTCTAACACGTTTTTGGCTCTAACGCGTTATCGTGGTCAGCGAATGCTGGCGCCCGCGTAAGCAAATTGCGTAGCCCCGCCTTCGGAAAGAGTGTCTCAGCAGTAAAGGCCTACATAACAGCTTGACCTCCGCTTAGCGGGGGAACGAATGTTACTCGTGAGCTCGTCGCCCGTGTGCACGGACCGTCCACTCCTCCGTCGGTTCAGATCGGCCCAAACTGGCCCTGCCGATCTCTCTTCACCCCTAGTCGGTTCAGATCGGCCCTAAGTGGCCCTGCCAACACTCCCTCACCCCGCTAGTCCAGACCGACCTTCCGGGGTCCTGCTAGCAGTTTCCCGTCCTCTCCCCTGACCGCTGTGCACGTCGATTGTCGCTCACCCCTCCGATGGCCGTGCAGTCTCTCTTCCGGAGAACAGTCCTTAGCGAGGCTGGGCTACGTCAGGTGCCAGTGTTAGGAACACTACCCCCAATAAACTGCTGTTTGCTATGACTGTGTTCATCCCTGTTCTTATTGTTCCCTCTCATCTGCCTTAGGCCTTTACCGCCCTTATCGTCCTTCCGCTCCCTCGCACATGGAGCCAGACCAATCCCTTACGACACTGGAAAGATCCAATAATATGCCGCTTAAAAAACATAAAACTGAAGAAACTAAATAGAATAAGAATGAGTGCGTTCATCACAAGGATTACCAAAGAAAGTAAATATAGCTATTCATATACTTTTGTATCTCAATCAACTCACAATTTAGTATGAAATAATCTTGTAGAAAAATAAATGAAATACGAGGGAGACGAAATATACAAAGGAATACGTACTATTGAAGAAGTATGATGTAATATCACAACAAGACCTAATGAAATTGCTGACCTTCTAGCATCCACATTTTCCAGTGAGTCTAGCTTCCAGAATATTCCCCCGTAGCGTTTTAATTGTGTAAAACTGAAAACAAATTCCCAGATGGTTGCAATGACATAAGGCAGAGCATGCTAATAATCCCACAACAATAAATAAACTAACAGCCAAAGACTCCTCAACAAATTCGACCTGTTGCCCTGGTAATATCCCCAATCTACCCTTCGCAAATCTTCCTCCCCTTAGCAAAGAAACGTTTCTTAAGATCTATAACCACACTCGGGAGAGGGGAATATTTTCCAAACTATGACGTGTGTCTATTGTTTTACCGGTTTCCAAACTTGAAAAAAAAAACATCCCAAACCGACAACTACTACCCAATTTCACTTAAGTGCTGCATGTGTAATAGAAAAATGGGTATAATGGGAAAATAATCAACGAACGACTCATATGGTTTGTCGATTATGAGAAAATCGTGAGTGGAAACCACTTTTCTTTCCGGTCTGGACATTCCACCACGTCTCACGTAATAAGTGTAAACACTCACATACAAGAAGTATTTATGTTTTATTTGTTTTACGTCAAAAAACAGTTCAAACTGCGTATGACGTGCTATGGGGAGAAGTGAATTGTGTGCACATTTTCAAAATTCTGTGATCCCTACACTAAGTCATATATCACTTAAATTTTGAAAGAAAAAAAACTCCCATGTAAAAAAATCTATTTTAAAGGATAATTAAGCAATAAATTTTGCCTCTTATCAATGTTCACCTTCGGAATAATACTTCCTGCCGCGACGACATGGAAACATTAATTTGAATAATTGTATTTCCCACTGAATTCTTGAAGACGTGCACAGAAAATGAAGTTACATATATGTCCAGAAGCAAAACAAGGGGCCATCTCAGCATTTGCTCAATGGATCAGGAAACTGGACGAAAAACCTGATCGAGATGGGGGTCATTGACGCGGAGGCTGTAGTACAATAGTTGTTACAGGTTGTTTATACACATTTATACAGTCCAAATGGTAAATAATGCATTATGTATCATTGTTAAAATTAATATTACTATTCTTGTGATGCTCAGTATAGTCTCTAATTGTATAGAAACAGTTATGCAGCAGAAACGATTTCACTTGGGATTTAAACTTTCCTATCGAATTTAATCGTTTAATGTCATCTGGCAAAGTGTTGTAAAATAATGTACATGTATTGTATGTGAATTTTTTGTAATGAGCTGTTGATACTTTCACCTGATGAATATGATTTCTACGTCGAGTGTTATAGTAATAGACATCGGCATTTTCTGAAAAAATATTCCCGCCATTAAGCAAGTCATTTTTGACAAAAACCACTGATTCGTAAATAAACAGACAAGGTAATGGTAAAATTCCTAGATTAATGAAGAAAGGCTTACATGAATCACGTGGGTGGGATTTGGTAATTATTCGTACAATTCGTTTTTGTAATCTAAAAGTCTGGGAGCTATAAGATGTATTTCCCCAGAATATTATGCCATATCTCAGGCGGGAGTGAACATTCGCGAAATATACACAACGAGCAGTATGACTGAATTTGCAAGAATTCTGAAGGCGTAGCATAATGAACTTAATTTTGTGTTCAATTCATTTAAATGGACGTTCCATTTAAGGTTTGACTGAAATGAGAGACCTAAAAATTTTGTTGCCTTAACATCAGTCAATGGTACACCGTTCATTTTCAATGAAGCCCAGAATTGTTTATTTGAAATGGAAAACTGCATTAAAACCGTTTTCTTTTCGTTTACTATTAATTTATGTCGGAACCAATTTGAAACATTGAATATTGTACTATTTTCGGTTTCTTTATTGCAAAGGATGTTCGTATCATCTGCAAAGAGAACGGTTCTTCCGTTTCCAATCGTCGAGTGCATATCGTTTACGTAAAGTAGGAACAGAATAGGGCCTAAAATCGATCCTTGAACTCCACGTGCAATGGGCAAAGAGTCGGAAAGGTGCGTACGTAATGTTCCATCATTCCAGTAAGGTATTTCCACTCTCTGAGATCATTGTGTAAGGTACGAACATAACCAATCTAGAGAAATACCACGGATTCCATTTGAAGGTAATTTTGAAAGTAAAATGTCATGATCAATGACGTCAAAAGTTTTGAGAGATCTAAAAATAATCCAATAGGTGCCTCGTTTTGATCCAGTGATGAGGCGACATCTTTAAGAAAAGAAAATATAGCTGTTTCCGTTGATTTTGATTTTCTAAATCCATGTTGGCAATCTGCAAGCGCGTCGTGTTTAGTGAGAAAGGTTTCCATTCGTACGTAAAAAAGTCTCTAATATTTTTGAAAAAACTGATAGAAGAGAAATGGGCCGATAATTTTGAATTTCATTTTTGTTGCCTTTTTTGAAGGGCGGCTTAATTTTAGCTGTTTTGAAAATATCTGGAAACGTTCCGGTGCATAACGATGAATTAAATATGTGAGTTAACGGGTGTATAATGGCATACGCACAGGTCTTTAACAAAGCATCCGGGAATTCATCTAAACCGGACGAATATTTATTTTTTAGTTTACCGATTATTTTGAGAATTTCATAGGAAGAAGTTTCGGAAACGAACATCGGGTCTAAAATTTTGGGTGAACTGTCTATTATTGAATTTTGTACCTGAAGACCCTTAGTGAGATCGGCAGCAATTCTCGAAAAGTATTGGTTAAAGAGACTAGCCACTGTTGCCGGGTCGTTTACATTTATATCGTTATATTTTAAAACAACATTCTCTACAGGATTTCAAGTTGATTTGGTCGTATTTTTTATTATATTCCACATTGCTTTTGTTTTGTTACTTGAGTATATGCTTGAGTATATACTTGAGAATATGCGAATGATAGAGCTCAATAGAGGACTGTGGTTAAACGTACTCCAATTCCGTCATTCACAAATTTTTGTTTTGCATCGTTTGTATCCGAAAAAAGTAGATTTTTGCTTTGCTTCAGAAATATCCTTAACGTTTTCACTCATTTTAAATACAGCCTTTACATTATAGGAGAAGAGAAATCGTCCCGCAAGTGCGGTGCAGTAACGAAGAGTTTTTTTTAGCAAAAAGACGTAAGAAACATTTGTTTATTTAATTGAAGAGAAGACGGTGGTGTGCTTTTGTATCACTTGAAATGACTCGCCAACCACATAGAGAGCATTATTGAATGTTAATAATATAGACCCTTGCGCAGGTGTTGGAGCATATGCGCCCAAGTAAGCGTTCCACGGAGATGGTAGGTTCTGATCCCGCGTAAGGCATGGATATTGCTAAGGCAGAAACGGGAGTTTGTTCTTGGGATCACGAATCACGTTGACAAGAGGTTGAGGAGATAGAAGCTAAGTAACCCGTGTGGTTGAAGGAGGCTCACTGTCGGGGTAGACACATCCACAAAACACCAGCTGGTGAAGATAAATCAAAATGGTTATAAATATATACATACAGAAGTAAATTAATGTGTTTTGAAATAATAGACAATAATATAAATATTTGATGAAGTATAATCCAAATTTTTTAATACAAAGAATGTATCAGTTCTTCCTATCAAATATTCAGTTTATCATATTTCGAAACTTACCATGTTTCTATCTCTGTGAATACTGGCTACTACGATTAGTTCCGAATGAAGCATTGCACTTCTTTAAGAAAACGCCAGACTCATTAGACATGAATATTCACAGAACACTCAGCGCTGTCGGATCCGCCTTGTACCTAACGTAGTTTTACTGCAACCATTTTCGCCATTCGAAACAATAATTTCAGGCATACCTTTCAGATTTTATTTCTCCGTCGGACGCTCTAAAATGAACAAGCGATGGAGGATTTAAAAGAAGAAGCAATTTTTGTGGGCAAAAAGATAGAAAGAAATAGCGGAAAACTGATTTTGCCATAGTTTTTCCGAAAAAGTATATATGGTTGTCGAAAAAATGGCAAAGTTCACTTTCACTAATGGAATTCCCTTGATTTGATAGAAAGCCTATATAATTAACGTGTTCATAAATAAAAGTTGTTTAAATTAAGGAGATTTGATTTAATTTAATTGGCCAAAGTACAGTAAAAACTGTACGTGACGTATGGGGGAGAAGCTCTATGGATCTGCCTACGTTTTCTTGATTTCCAGAATCGCTAGCCCACATTTTAACCATAAATAATTGAATGATGAATAAAAGTACCGACAAACCAAGAATAGCGTCATTTTAAAAGTAGACATTTTAGCTCCCCAGTTATAGAAATATTATTTTCATCGGTAAACAATCTACAGATTTGATTTTTTAGTATTGCTAACAAAATAGTAACCAATTCCCCGCCGGATCTACTCCTACTACAATTAACAAAATGAGAGCTAAACAAAACGGGAGCAGATTGAAACTTAATTTTCGTCCGGAAGCAAAACAAGAGATCATCACATTTGCCCAACAGATCAGGCAAACTTTACACAAACCTGATAGAGATGAGGGTCACTGACCCAGAAGCTGAGGTACATTACTTATTACAGGCTTACTAAGTATTTTTAAAATTTTACAATTCAAATGTAAACTATTGCATTATATATCATTGTTAAAATTTATGTTTTATAGTCAATATAGCCTCTAATTGTATAGAAACTGTTATGCCGTAGAAAAGATGTTACTCTTAACTGAAATTCGCGTGTCAATATTAATTGTTTAATGCCTTCAGGCAATGTGTTGTAAAGTAACCTACATTTATTTTATGAGGTTTCCTTTTTGTGAATTTTTATAATGAGACCTCATGAATGTGAATTCTACGACGTATTGTGTAATTATAAATATCTGTATTGCATGAAAATATATTCCCACAGTTAAGTCAGTTTTGACAAAAATTACAAATTCGTAAATAAATAAGACAAAGGAGTGGTAAGATTCCAAGCTTAATGAATATAAGCTATAGGGCGAGCTTAGGGATGCCATGTTTCAGGCGGGAATGCACTTCTGCAAAGTATATAAAACAAGCGCATAAAGGCTGACAGAATTTGAATGAATTCGATTGCGTACCAGAAGGATCTTAACTTGGTGTTGAATTCAGTTAAGTGGATATTCCATTTGAGGTTTCACTGATTTGAGAGACCGAGAAATTTACCTTAACATCAGACAATTGCAATTGCTCTCTTAATATTAGGCAATTGTATCTTGACCATTTTCAATAGCGCATGCTTTTATTGGAAAGGCAAACTTAAAGGAAATAAAAAGAATATTTCACTCATAATGATAATGAATAGGGATTTTACATTACTTGACCCGGTTAAAATAATAATAATAATAATAATAATAATAATAATAATAATTATTATTATTATTATTATTATTATTATTATTGAGTGTCCAAAGAAATGAATTCATGGGTGTGCTAGTCCATCACATTATCGCCTCTATTCTCTACACATGCAGCATTTCTTTCATTGTTCAGCACTTTCTTTCATTGTTATGCAAACGCTTCTCTGCAAAACATTTCTTTTTCTTTTAAGGATGCATCGATTGTTTCCTCTGACACGCGCCCTTTATAAATCCCGAATCAAGTTCTATTGGAGTTACATCTGGGTGGTACGGTGGAAGATGGAGGGGAATGTGGTCATGTTCAATGATTATTTGATCAGCGACGTATCGTGTACATTGTATTATTTGTAACAATTGGACTTTCGTGAGTGATTTATCAGAAGCAACTCCATGATTATGTAGCCACTCTGCTATAACTTTCTTCAAAAAAGCAGAGTTTGGTTTTCTGTCAATTTCGGTCCAATAGTACTTTGCATTGTCCATTACTACAACAGAGGCACCCTCCGCGACACTCCTGCCGATGATGAACATCCCATTATAAAAAGAACAAACACGAACAAAATTGGGCAATAACAGCAATGTTTTACACTGCCACAGCTCACTAGCCACGGTAAAACTGGACTGGAGACCAACAATTTAAGAGACGTTTTTTTTTCTGTTAATAGTTTGAACAACCCCTACTGTAGAAACACGTAAGCTGCTTTTAGTCTGATCCTCCTCACTCATCAACTTATCTCCAAACTCGCTGTGTGGCCCACGATAGAAAGACAGAAAGAGCTATGTTGTGACAAAGAGCGCGCAGACAGGCGGCGAAATATTAGTAGCTTTGGAGGGGGGAGGCCATGTTCAGGCATGTGCAGTGGATTTTTTTTTTTTTTTTGAGTTGTAGAGCAAGATAGCTTGTGAATTACTATTTTTAGTCTTATTTTCTGTTCACTTCTCACAGGTCCCTTCATTTCATGTCTAATTATCACTTTTCACTATCCCTTCACTTATAGGGCGCTTTTCATTGTGGTCTTTATTTTTGTCTCTGTTCCTATTGATCTCTATCGACTTCGTCGAGTGTATGACTTATCTACATTTTGTGGGGTCTTTTGCTGTTCTGGTCCATAGTCTTCCCAATCTTCTTACTGTGTCTTGCGACCACCGTGCTGTCTACCAAGATTTCTCTTGCCAGTCCTTGGGTTCCATAAGAAAAGGATCCTGCAAAATAAAACTTTTCTTGATCATTGCCATTTTCATTAAAACTTTTGAATTTTGAAAAATGAAAGATCTGATTTTTTTATTCTTTTATGTGTGTTTTGGCTAACAGAGTAGAATGAAGTTTTGGATAAGGTTGCTTTTTTAAAATATTTCGTAACTGCTACAATTATAGCGAGAAAGTATGTGCTGTTGGCGCACAAGTATCTATTAATATTTGTATTTATTATTATTATTATTATTATTATTATTATTATTATTATTATTATTATTATTATTATTATTATTGTTATTATTATTATTTGACAAAATGTCGTCTATCAATACCTGAGCGAAAAATAACAATATGAAAAATACATGATTCGTTATGGGAATATAGAACACAGTATTGGACGAAGTCAGACACACTTTCTTCATTCTTTCTTCTTTTTTGCTTCTCCATTTTCTTCCTTCCTTCCTTCCTTCCTTCCTTCTCTTCCTCTTACTTACTTATCTTTATTACTTATCTTATTCTTTACTATATTACTTAACTTATTCTTTTTCTTATTTTTTCTTCATTTTCATTTCATTTTTTCTTATTTTTTCCTTTTTCATTTGTTATTTTTTCTACTTTTCTTCATTCCTTTTTTCTTCTCTTATCTTTTCTTCTTATCTTCTTTCATTTTATTCTTATCCGTTTTCTATTCTCCTTTCGCACATTTCTGTCCCAGTTATTGTTAATGTAACAACAATTTCACGAGTTGCTGAAACACAAAAGTGTTTGCGAGATCCTAGGTTTCGAATCCCGTCAGTGTCGGATTTGTGACACTTGCTGTATAGTGTGGTCGAATTCACACGCTGTCTGCAAGAGAATCCTATCGGCTGGTTTTCCGTAGTTCCTTCGATGATAGCAGGTGAAGGTGTGAGAAGGCGTTCTCAAACGGGCCATGGGCCACACGCAGTCTTTCCTTCACCATTCTCGTCACCTCCTTCCTCCTTACACTCACACTTCCCAATTACATGCAGTACACTACCACAAGTCGGGAGACGAATCAGGAGCGTAGAGCTCATCCCGAACAAGGCGTTCCCGCGCTGGGGAAAATGCTTGGAAGGAGAAACCCCGCAAGCGGACTTGTAACCGGCTGAGGTGGCTCAGCGCATCAACAGATGTCACTGCAGTGCCTTTGACCGGGAGGTCCTAGGGTTCGAGTCCCGACGGTGGTAGGATTTTCGATACTAGCTAGAGAGCTAGGTCGAATTCATCTGCTGCCTGATGAATTCTAGTGATCGACTGCTCTGATCGGTAGGTTTCCGTGTTTTCTCCGATCGATATAAGTCGAATGCCGGAGCAGAACCCTAACAAACGGGCTACAGACAACGCGTATTCTTTCTTCCTTCTTCCTTGTCAGATCCTCACCCCCTTATAAACGCATACATGCACTTACACTACCACACATATCAGGAGCTTTGAGCTTGTCCTGGCTGGGGCGGTGCCCCGGTTGTGAGACATCTGGATGAGGAAAACCTTGCAAGCTTGCGTGTAGGTTGGGGCCACATCTCGCCATCCTTCAAGGACACCTTCCGTGCGTGATAAAACATGCTTATCACTTACGGGACTGGCGATCATAGCAGTTGACGCGCCTGGAAAAGAAATAATAAATAAATCACTTTGATGTATAGGTCAGTGCCAAATCTCACGAACCGACTATAACATGATATATTTCGGTTATAATATGCTCTACTCTATTTTAAGCTAGTAGACACACGGAAATTACGGAAACGCGGGTTGCTTAATCGATTGATTTTTTCATGTTTCCGGGCGCGTCAACTGCTTTGGTCATTAGTCCCGTTAGTGTAGTGCATGTTTTTTTCTCTACCGATGATCTTCCCTCGCTCGATGGCGAGATCCGGCCCCGACCTACCGTCGGCTAGTGGGGTTTCCCCCTAACCAGGACTCTCCCACCAGCGGGGAACCGCCTCAGCCGGGACAAGCTCGAAGCTCCCGAACGGTCTCCCGGAATATGTGGTAGTGTAGTGCATGTTAGTGTAAGTGTGTGTGTGTGTGTGTAAGGTGAGAGGATAGGACAAGGAAGAGGAAGGACAGATCGCGCGCGGTCCGTGGCCCGTTTGGTAGGGTACTACTTCGGCATTCACTTGGTGTTAATCGGAGAAACACCGGAAAACTACCGATCAGAGCAGCCGACAGCTAGAATTCTCCTCCAGTCAGCGACTGAATTCGACCTAGCTGAAAAGCTAGTGTCGAAAATCTTGCCGCCGTCAGGATTCGAACATAGGACCTCCCGCCCTGAGGCTCTGCAGTGACATCAGTTGATGCACTGAGCTACCGCTCCCGGTCGTTGTTTAATCGACGGACGACAGCACATCGCGGGACTGAGCTAATTATTATTCACAGACTTGCTGTCGGAGCCCCTCTGTATCGGAGCTTCATTACTGAGAAATAAGAAGTGAAAGAAGTCCATAATTCATTATTCTTCTAAGTCAGTGCAGAGTACATTATATTTGGTTACCTCAAACACTTCCTTCTCGTTCTTCTTCTTCCCTTTCTTTTTTTTCATCTTCTCTTTATTCTTCTGTTTTATTCTTCTCCTTTCCTTTCCTCTTCAACTCTGCTAGTCCGCCCCTACGCTTCTTCTGTTTTCTTCCTTTCTTCTTTACATTATCTTGTCTTCCGTTTCCTTTTATGTATTCTTCTCTTCTGCTTAATTTTCCCTATCGTCTTCCCTAAGTACTGTGTCAGTTTTCCGCCTAGAATCTGTCTTATAACATTCTATAACATATATTTTTTCAGATTTTTAAACAATGTGGACGATAGTGAAAAAATGAAAATCAGGTTTATCAGTTTACAAATTTGAAATTCGCTTAAAAATGTAATGGGAAAATTTTTTCACCAACGTTTAAACAATTTATATTAATATTATGGAAAGATTTTGCTTACCGGGATGATTTGCAACATTTTGCTGACATGTTCTTTTATATGGAAAGTATTTATATTATCGAAATAAAATCAAACCCTTTTGGTTTTCGATTTATGTATAGTTTCTAATATAAATCAAATTATTCGGTTTTAGGTATATTAATCATTGACAATTAGAGAATCATAGAAATTACTCATTGTCATTCTCTTCTTTAGTAAAAGGGATCACGCGCTCATTTATAAACACTTTTTGTTTTAAAATTTCTGTTCAACAATTTTCGTCAAGTAACGAGCGTGTGTTAAATATGTGAAATAAATGATCGCAACTATGCCTGAGAAGCATCCAAGGATACCACTTCCGTTCGCACGTTCAAAATAATATCGTTTCACTCCCGGCAGGTGCCCCCATCCATCTCTTACCTCATGGTGGAAAGTGATGGGTGGGCTCCTCCGGTGCACCGAGTTTTGCTCATTCTGCGCAGCACCAGTTTCCGACAGGAACCATGTGACCACTTCCTTTGAAAAGCGAGACCAGACTTCGGCAACCATGTTGCATGGAGAGCAAGAAGTGATGAGAAACCTTTTGTAAGTGGCATTAAGTGACAATTTTCAATGGTGACCAGCCAAAATTAACACGATGAAGAGGGATTTGAAATAAAAGACGTTATATTAAAAAAAAGTGCTTACATTTTTCTGTTTCAATGACTTGCGATAATTTCGGCATTTAAAATTCCCGCTAGTATTATGACTCAACCTGGTACCTGAACCTGGATAATCGATGTAACACCTATAAGATTTCGAGTCCACATGTCGTAATTAAATATGTGTGTAAATATTGGTTAAAACTTTTTCCAATCACATTTTGGCGCGAATTTCAAATTTTTAAACTGATAAAAGTGGTTTTAACTCTTTTCACTATTATATCTACATTGTTTAAAAATCTGAAAAAAAAAATGTTATAGAATTTTGTAAGATACATTCTAGGGGGGAAACTGAGACAGTACTTTGATGTTATCACGTCGAAAATCAATTTCAAAAATGTATTTATTCATTTTCTATATTTGGCGACAAAATTGGTTACCTTCAAATTCAATAATACCTTCAAATTCAACAATATTCCCCTGTCTGCAATTATCTTCAGCCTGATATATGCAATAGAAGCTGAGAAAAAAATAAAACATGAAAAACACGTTTCTCGTATCTCTCTAACAGGTGCCTCACTTTTTTGTGAATCTACGTCATTTTGTATTGTCTTTCGTATGAGCGTCGCGATTATCGATTTGGTTTGGGGCACTTTTCATTACGTTATTCGGCTATACCCTTTTCAGAAAAACGGGCGCATTAACAAATAATACTTATTTCTCCTACCACATTAATCATATAAACTGAGTTAGTCTAAAATTAAAGCTTAAACACTGTTCTTTCAGACTATTAATACTTGGATTTAATTGTTATCCATCATTAATTAAATTTTAATTTTAAAAGTTGCAACTACAAAATTTCGCAAAAATAAAATTTAATTTCAAAAATAATATTCTATTATCAGTTTAATGATTTTTAGATGTGCAAGACTTGATATTGGGATATCTATAAATAATGAAATTAAAAAAATATTAATTGAATGCGTGCGCAGCTACATAGTGTACTGTGGAGATGATGCAGAATTCGTACTTCGAACAGTGGAGATCGGAATGAAACTTAGATGGGCTACATAAACTAAAATCCTTCTTAAATGTCTAGGTATGAGTACAGATTATTTTTAAATCTACAGCTTTGGAGGAAGGGTGTTCTTTTTCGTTTTGTTATTGTTAACTGGCTCTGAAAGTCGAGGCCCTCATTCTGTCGTCGGCGCATCCAGCGCGGACAACTCACGCAGCCCTTCCAGACATAAACAAGGAGACCCTTCTTCCAATTGAGATGAGCGCCCTCGTAAAGGATTCTAAGAGTATTTGTTTAACTTTTCGTGAGTTCGATTTCACTACAGCGGCCCCAGGTCGAGACACACACTACGCTGTCCATTTTTATTTGAAATAGTGTGCTATTTCTATGGCATCAAGTGTAAAATGTGTTTACTGGAGGTTTTATATCATTTGTGTTGGACAGTTATCATAACGAGTAATATCAAGTACGTAAGACATTACTTTTTACTCTCATCAATCTCAAAATCACTGTCTTAGGTATACGAAGAAAAACTATCAGCATGTGACACCCAATATGCTCATTAAACTAAATATGACACAGAGTTGTCTTGTGATCTCAGGATTTGTGACAAGTGTCGTAAGAAAGTTTCAATAACGCCAGATCTTGTGGAATTCAATAATGTTCCAACATGAAATGTCAATGTTATGGCCGGTCGTACCTCGCAATATGTTGCAGTAGAAGCAATAGTCAATTCGGACACCGATAAATCTAGTGGAACTAGCAGTTCGGATTTCACTGTGCCAGTCTTAGACCACCTGAATAAAGGTTTGATGTCATTAGGAAAAACTCCAACATAGAAGAAAAAAATTATCCCAAAAGAAATATCCTGGACAAAGATTAAAAAATTAAAGGAGCC
>BLKR01009355.1:57500-126464 GCA_011170035.1 Teleogryllus occipitalis
AATTGGGTCATGAACTATTTGTATCCCAAAATCATTAAAGTCAGGTGATCATTTTAGGAGGGGTTTGCCGTTACCATTACTTTCATTTTTAATTGTACATGTAGCAATAAGAATGTGATATTCATTATTTTTTCTCATGGTGAATGTGATTCAGGGCATATTCTTTCACATTCTATTGTTCCCTTAAGCAGTGTATGAGTACGGCTCTTTTATGGCAGTAAGAGACGCAACATAGTTGCATTTGACGCCACAATTCCACAATGATACAAAAAACAAAGAGCTGCCTTATGGAGACAGTATTGAATGTAAGAAACAAACCCAAGAGAAAATGAACACTTTTTCCTTTTGTAAATGTCTGAACGAACTTACGAATAAAACATTCATTGTTGTTGCAAGAATTCCATCACAATCGTTAAAAAGCTCAGAAATTGACTAGATTTAAGATCCATTACCATTTTTATAAGGACGTAAACAGAGTAGGCACATTATGAGACTGCGGAACTTCGAGCACCCGAGTAACCTGGAACCATTAAATGCTAAGCAAATTGCATATCGCGGGAGAATATCTTCGAATAACTCCGAGCGGAAGATCGCATTTCGGCAGCGAGGGTCACGAAAACGCAGGAAGAATCGCAGTCTCTGGACACGGCGCAGCCCACCCGGAGAACGGGCGCTTATAAAGCGGCTGGGGGTGCGAGCGTCGCGGCCAGAAAGATGGCTTGGACGAGAGGTGGCGGGCGTGAGGGGGGCTGGGACGTGGGCGTGTTGGATCGATGGGCGCCCCACCATCCGAATTGTTGGGGAGGAACAAAGGAGACGTAGGGCGCGGCGCGGCGGCCGCGAACAGCGATCGCACGTGGCTGCCGGCGGCGGAGGGGCTCCCTGTTTCGCGCCGGCCGCCCCCGCGTGCGGAGGGAGGCCTGAACCTCGGCGCCGCGTGCACCCCTCGAGCAACAGGTCGCCGGTGGGCCGCCGCGACCGCTTCTCCGGCCTGCCGCGCCTGCCCAGCCCACCGCCCCCTCGTCCCGCGGTCCACACCACTCGACGCGAAAGGCGCCACGCCGCGACGCCAACGCCCCGCGCCGCTGCCGTCTGCGCCCGCGCCGCCCCCGCGCCGCCCGCGCCGCCCACGCCGCCCGCGCCGTCCGCGCCGCTCGCGCCGCCTGCGCCGCCCGTCCGCCCGACCGCCCTCGCCGCCGTCTTACGCGTGCAATGAAGCTGCAGACTATGGGCGGCGCTGCTACGCTCTTAATAAAATGTTACATAAAGACCAAAACAAGTGCACCATAAAAAGAAAGAGTGTGTCTCGCGGGGGTGCGGCGCGGGGCGAAACGAACGAAAGGTAAAGGGAAGGAAATTGATGGAAAAGAAAAAGACAGTGTACAAAAAGAGACGCACGTTCGCGAAAATAACGTGAGAACTGCGGGGTGGAAACGGAGACTGAGACGACGGCTGCAGCGGAAAAAGCACGAATCGTAACCCGACGGAAACGCGGAATAAGACGACGAGGAGGCAGAGGATTGAATAAATTTGAGGGATTGCGAAGAGAGTAAAGAGCCAGACTGTCTGGCGTCTGGGAGCACCGGGGCGTGGCGCCGCGCCACGAGAAGGACGGCTGGGGCTCGTGGCGGGAGGCGGGAGGTGGGGGAAGGAGTGGCGGGACGCGAGGGGTGCGTGCGGAGCGACCGGGAGTCGCGCGCACCCTCCGAGAGAGCCCGCGAGAGGCACTGCACGGTGCGCCGCCTCCGGCGCGCAGGGTGCACCGCAAAATTTCATTTGACTCGTTGCGTGGTGCAGCTTTACTGCCAAAGCGCTCGCGCCGCACTCCCGGACAAAGACAAACGGCGGTGGCGGCGGAGGTGGCAAAGGCGGAGGCGACGTCTCCGTGGGCGGGACAGGCGCAGCGGAGCACGGGTGGGAGGAAGGGTGGGAGCTGGGAAGGGAGTGTGCGGGGGTTGTGGTGGCCTGCTTCCGGGGACTGGTTGTGGCACGCGGGAGCCCTGACGGGCGAGAGGGTCGTCGCCCGTCTCGATAAGCTCGGGTTTCGTGTTCACCATTTACGAGGCAAAGTCGCAGACGGGAGGGGGTAGTGCGCCGGGCCCGCGCGGCCGGGGCGTCTGCGGCCGCGTCTGGCTGTGACCTCGTACTGCACCGCCTCACGCAGCGTCGCCGCCGCCACCGCCACCACTACTACCACCACGAGCAGCCAAAAGTCGTAAAAGTTACAACTCGCTTCTGCGTCTCTCTCTTTCTGCTCCTCCCTCTCCCCTCTCGCCCTTCCTTCGCTCACCTAAGTTCGGGGGGGAGGGGGCTCGCTCGGCGACCGCCGTCAATGCGCCGCCCGCCCCGACGTCGCCGCCGTCGCCGCCGCCGCCGACAGACCGCCCGCCCTCCCGTCTGTCGGAGTTCTTGCCCGGTCGCCCGCCCGCCCGCCTTCCTGCCCGTCCGCGCTCCCGCTGCCGCCGGCGGCCTGTGCCCGTCGCCGCCGCCTCTGCCCGCCGCCGCCTCCGCCGCCCCCGTCGCCGCCGCGCCGGCCTTCGCCAGCGCCTGGCTTGCTCGCCTCTCGCCGCCTGCCCGCCGTGCATTTAGCTTTTGCTGCTTTGCTCGGTTGGACTGTGAACGCGACGTACTAGCACGTCGTCGAGAGCGCGCGGTCGGCGGCAGGCGCTCCGCGCAGCGGTATCACCAGTTCATTTGCCAGTGTGATTGGTTGGTGCATCGGCCGACCGGCGGGGCGTCGCGGCGCTGGCGTCGCTCACGCCGATGCAGCGCGCTGCAGCATGCACTGGGGGCCGCGCGCGGCGTCTTAGGTGACGTTAGTGCAGCGGTGCGGTGCGGCGCGGCCGTCGCGCGTTGAGTGCGCCTACTCGAGAGCGCCAGCCGCGCGCCGAGTGGGACCGGCGACGCGGACCACGGCCGGCCGTCTCTGCGCCATGAGCGACTCCGGCGAGCCCTCCGACGCGCACCTCATGTCGGCGCCCTCCACGAGCGGCGACGAGGCGCCCGGCGAAGGGCGGCAGCGCAGCAACGGCGCCGCCGACGCCAACGCCGTCGCCTACGGCGGACAACCGCCCAGCAAGCGCACGCCCTACTGCGCCAAGTGCCGCAATCACGGCCTCACCGTCAAGCTTAAGGGTCACAAGCACAAGTGTCGCTTCCGCTTTCACAACTGCCCTCGCTGCTGGGTGACGACGATGCGGCAGCACCTCACGGCAATTCAGACAGCGGACCGGCGACGCGAGGCGCTGCACGAAGAGTCGGAGAGAAAACGCGCGGCGGGCCTCATGACGCCCGACGAGCTGGCAGCCGAGAAGGAACCCACGCCACCTTGCACCTCGAACATGGTCGTGCCCGTGCCCGCCGCGTGCAAGCTCATGGCCACGCCGGGGCCCCTCCCAGGCCACCCGCACACGCCGCTGCTCCCGCCGCCGCCCAGCCATCAGCTGGACCCGCTGCAGCCCCTACCGACGCTGCCGCTGCCACCGCCGCCACCCCCGCCTCCGGGCCACCACCTGGCCCCACTGCCCCCGCAGCAGTGGCCGCCCTCCACGACTCTGGGTGAGTGGCGAAGTACGTGCCCGCCGCGCGCGTGCTCTCGGCGCGACCCTCGGGTTGCAGAACGACCCGTCGTATTCCCGAACCCTGCGTGCGTCGTCTTCGCGTGTGCACATGCCGTAGTGCGTGCGGAAAAGTGCATGCCAATGCGCCGGCCAGTGTTCGGTATTCAAAATTCCCGCGCTGTGCTCTCTTTTTATTGCTGGCGGCGCTGGCATTTTCAAGCGGTGAGTCAACGGCCCGTGCGGCGCGAGCGCGAGCGCGAGCGCGGGCGCGGGCGCGGGCGCGCACGAGGCGACAGCGACGCCGGGCTTCGGCGGCGCCTGCCTCACCTCGCTCCGCCGCCGCGACGCGGCGCGCAGGGGCCGGGCGCGGTGCGTGGCGGCGCCGGCGCGTAGCAAGCGCTCTACACGGCGCGCGAAGCGAGGCGAGACGAGGCGACGTGCGGCGTGGCGAGCGCCGCGCCGCGGCCACGACGCCTGGCGTGAGCGTGGGCGTCTGCGTTAATGTGGCCTTTGGCGGAGGCGCCGTGGCGAAGCAGCAAGCAAGTGCGAGTACATGTGTGCTGCCTATTGTTTAGGCCTAAAGGTGCGGGCCGAGGTGGCTGGCGCGCCGCTCGATGCCCGGGATGCCGCGCCCGCCACGCCTCGTGCCGTCTCTGTCCTTTGAGAAGCCACGGATACCCGGCGCCAATTTCGGTCGGAAAATTCTTGGTTCGCCTCTTGACTTGGGCGCCGTAAATCCTTGTGCCAGCTCCTTTTTTTGCGTTGGTCGCGTCTGGCTGTTGACTGCGCGGCATCCGTCGGGTGAATTCGTGCGCCACCTGCAGGAGGCAGCCGCCAGCTTACGGTGTGTGCGAGAACGCGGTGAATCAAGCGCTCCCCGCGCGAACGGACGATTGCGGAGTGAATTACACACTGTCACTTCGGCACTTCGCGTTTAAGTCGGCACTTGTACTCGCAGCACCAACAGAAAACTCGAGAGAAATTCTATTTCTCGCCAAAAGGTTGAGGGAAATGCGCGATCTCGAGTGAGAGTTAAGTACAGTTCACCACCGCAGTCTTTCCTCTTTTGTGAGCTGCTGTCAGGACGTTAATTGGGGGTGAACGTTGGGTGGGAGCGGCGGACTTTCGGAGCAGCACGGCCTAGCGTGAAGCTCGCGGGTGGCGGACGGAGTGAGCCCGCGCTCCTGCAGGTCGCATTGTAGATCTCCTCGGTTCGAATACCGCGTACGTCACACGTGTTTACCACAGAACGAGCGGGCGGGGCGCGGCACGGCTCGGCAGCTGTTGTCGTTCGCAGTGGCAGGCCCGTCACTACCGCCGCCACCGTCGCCGCCGCTGCCGCCGTCGCTGCCGCCGCCGTTGCCGCCGCCGCTGCCGCCGCCGGCTCAGCGGTATCGCGTGCTTGGTCCACCGCCAGACGTGTCCGGGGTCGGCGGCGTCGGCAGCAGGGGGCGACGACGGACGCGGCTACGACGGCGGCAGACAGGGCAAACGGCAGGGGTTGAGACGTCGGTAGGCAGACGTCGCATTTTGGCTTCGTACTCGGGAACTTGCGGTGCTGTACCCGCGGCGCGTGGTTTTAAAGTAGGTTCCAGATTGTTGCGGACGCGCGTTTTGAAACGGTGCCAAAGTGGGCGCGGGGACGCGTCCGGGTGCGAAGGCGCGCGTGGGCGAAGCGGCGCGATGCACGAGGGTGCCCTGCGGAAGCCGCGGTCTCGCGCGGCCGCAGGCCCTCGGCCTCCGCGCCCGCCGCGCCCGCCGCGCCCGCCGCGCCCGCCGCGCCCCGGCGGGCCCTGCTGCAAGTGCGCCCTGGGCCGTGTCTCATTTTCCTCTCTTGCACTGGCAGGCTTTCAAGGCAACACATGCATGTTATATTTATTCACCCGATACACCCAGACAATCGTTTGTTTTTATGGAACATCACGACTTCGCTGTTCTTTTTACTTTATTTTCTAACTATACAAGTTATACTGCCACTTAATATACATAGAGATGAAGGAGCCAGTCTGTAAAATATTTTTAATTTTCTATGTATTTGTGTTCATTGTTTAGATAGCCAAATATTTGTCTGCAGAATCAATGATATTTTAGTTTCCGTTGGATCAGTCTGTGCTGCAAATATTTGTCTTATTCGTAGAGAACAAATATTTCCAATTAGTATATTTTTTTCTGCTATACCCGTAGAAATATTAATTTAAAAAATATTAATTATCATTCAGACATTCATTTGTATCGTGGATAGTGGAAGATGTAAAAGATATTGTTTTATCATAGAGAGTACAGGAAACGATATAAATGTCCACGGAGAGAATAGGCAACATCGCAAATCCCTTCCAAGCCAGACAAATCATTTGAAAGAAAGTAAAACATTTTTGTTTGTTTGGCAGTGAGAATTATTTTCGAGGATCTTCAGTAATGTTTTTTTAAACAATGTACAGAAAATGTGTATTAACCCTACCAATACCAAGATGTACATGGTCCCTTGTTACCAGTGTGTTATCTCCGAAATCCACCGCTTAAATTTTGAACTTATTGATGCTTTTGTGGATTATAAATTAAATGATAGATATAATTAGGAATACATGTGTACATTCATTTAAACAAAAAATAATCAATTTGTGTCTCTGTAAATGAAAATATTTACTTTCTCTCATCAATATTTGTATTCAAGGGCAAAACCTATTACATTTTTATGTTAATAAAAGTCAATGTATCTTCATAACAGTGTAATGTATTAATATTTATTGGACTAAGACTTAAAATAGAATATATATTTTTTCAAAATGTATTTCAAATGTTCAGTTTTCGAGTGAATGGTCCCTAATTTTGTTTATTCACAACCGAAGACAAATATTAATCCATGGGCCTCTGAGGACCTCTCTTAATAATGTTCGGGTTAAATGGTTTTATATGACACTACCACGAAAACGGTGTTATGTTGTGTAAAAATTCATTGGCGTAATTAAACATTTTATATCTTCAATAAAATGAACCACTAGCAGGGATAAAAGTGCACGCTATATTCATTTTAAAATGTTCGGACTTAATTTTGATGTACAAAATTTTAAAAAGAATTTTAAAAAACTTCTCAAGACCCTACTGAAAATACAAGAAATCAAAAGTAATGAGTTGGAAGCAGAATATAAACGATGAGATCTGTGCATTATTTCTAAGGAACAAAAAATAACTGTCACCACTAAAATCAAATCCACGAGAATTTTCACAATGATATTCATACCCGTTTTCATTCATGATGCCTTATAGAAATGCGTATCATGGTGTTTATATAATTCTCAGCTTTTCATAATTTTAGTGTGGAATTTCAAGTATAGAATCTCACAGAATATCAATGCATACTATTTTTTATTAGATAATTCTATATCTTATTTTGGCACTATTTTTGTGCGGTTTCATTTACTATGAAATCCGTGAATCTTGTCATAAAACCGTTCTCAAACTTTTCTCATTTTTCCCAAGTCTTTCATTTTATTAAACGCGTAAAGAGAATGTGTTCATTGGCTTTATTTTCTTCTTGCCGTCATAGTAATCGATTGAATATTCGAGTTTCTTGGTTTATTGAGACTTTTCTCGTCCCTGATTATGGGGAAATAAATTGAATGGTATTTCACCATTGCAAATTAGTTGAATAATGCTTTTGGAATCGTTAGTGTTTAATTACGAGTGCAGATTTTCGAGAAAAGTTTGTCGAATTTTCACTTGTCTGATTATTGATTTTTCGATACCGTATAATCTCTCCTTTCTTTACACCATCTTTGATTTGATTCCAGTGAACGTTTGTGCTCCAACATTTTAATTTTGTTTACAACTATTAGGTATTCGGAGACGCCAAATTAATGCAATATGGTGTCACAACGTGTCTCCCCTCGTTCATATCTCCGAAGAAAATTTTATTTTCACTTAAAATGCTACACATTTTATATTATGGCTCTCTCCCTTACAAACCAGTAACAAATTCATGCGTTGTCGCGTTATGACGATTCGGTGTATTGCATTTTCATGAACGCAGTTTTTATCTTGGCATACTACTTCGCCCTATTCTAATATTCCTGTTTTGTATGTCATGGATCCAACATTTTATAAATCTAATTGATTTTGATTTTCAATTCACTTTCCTCCATTTTATTTCGAATTAATTTTTTTAATTTTTGTATTTGATAACGATACCATGTATATATTAAGTAATTCACAACAAATTAGTGGCATTATAATTTTATTTGAAGAAACGGTTGCTTGATTTTGGTTTTCATTTATTCTTTTTGTAATTTCGTCCATCATGCGTTATCATCTCAAAATGCATTTACTGAATTAATTGAATCCTTTTCGGGTCGCAGGGTGAGAATTACTAATGACTAGACTTCGGATCTTTAGGTCCTAACAAATTTGATTTTAGGCGCGTAAAAAGATCCTAAATGTGGGGAAGTAGGTCTTTAATAGGCATAATAAATAAACAAATTTTACGCATTAGACCTTGCAAAACAGTGATTTATTAAACACAATATTTTATTTTAAAACACACTTAAATACATTATGATAGAGAAGATAATATTATAATTGAACAATCCAACAAGGGAAATTATTTACTTTTATTCTATAAAAAATCTGGGTCACTCTCAGTTAATTAAAATATAAAGGATAAAATGATATCTTACTTGAACTTTAAGGATTAATGCAACATTGTTATTATTTAAATAAGAAATTCCTCAATTTCACTTTTGCCGTAATTTTTTTCACAATAAATAATCATTTCCAGAAGATGTGGGGTACGTTTATGTCTTTTGTCGGTGAGCATTAGCTTATATGATGAAAAAGATCTCTCGACGTCTGCGGTGCTGACCGAAACATATTTAAAAAGAGAAACCATATGCGGATTAAATCCTGTAGGGAGAACTGCTCCACGTCCGGTTAATATACCTAATACTTCTTTTAGAACCGTATATCCAGTCTTTTTGGCGAGCACGATTTGTAGGTTTTTGAAAACAATTTCTTCAACATCACCAACAGCTTTCTTTAACTGACTTTCTGCTCTTGTAAATAATGTGATTGATTCAGTAAGACTGAGCTTTGATGATTCTAATTCCTCTATAGTATGTACTAAAAATGTGAAATTAGATCCTGCCTCAAACCTTTCCCTCGTAGGTCATTCTGGGCAACCGTAATACACTACGATTCTTCTTCCGGAAAACTATTTACAACCTCTTTAACACTACCAATGTTCTCAATGTAATACATCAGTCTGCAGTCACGAACCTCATCCCGGCAAAATAGGTGCTGGTGGCAATGGCAGATTGGGACGTTCTTCTTTGTAAGCTGCAATTCTAGAACTTGACTTTAAAAATACTTTCTTTATGAAGTATATTAAATCATTGATTTTGGGGAACTGGTTTCGAATCTCCTCTACTATCCGGTGAAGTACATGAGCCAGATAAGTAACGTGAGTTAAATTCTGTAAAAATACCTTCAATAGTTTCCCAGCTGCTATCATATATGGTACTGCATCAATGTACAGTAACAACACCCTTTCATCCTTTACACCATTCAGATACAGTACTTTGTATCCGGAGTTTATACGAAGTAGGCAACTAATTGAGCATTAGTTTTCTCCCACACCTTCGAACAAATCAATTGCAAATTTCCAGAATTTTCTGTATCCAATTTCCCTACAATTAAATTTGATATACTTCGCCCCAGGGCGTCTGTGGTTTCATCTACGGTAATCCAGATGTAGGAATCTATTTCTGACCTTATTTCATTCAGCTGTGATTCTATTTCACACTATCTCAAGATATTTTGTTCTAAGTGTCAATTCGGAGGATATTGTTTCTTTGCAATACTTTTCTAAAAATGACTTCATTGTTGTATTTTTAATTACATTCTAAGGAATGTTGGCTGCAGCGAATGCTTTACACTTGTCAAAATAGAACTGGGATTTTATTTTTGAGGACATGGGCTGTGTCAGTTAAGTTTACCTCTGAGAAGCTTTCATTTCCGAATTTACTTGATGCATTGAAGTGTCCTAGTGTTGTACCAAGGGACTCTTTTTTCGGAAGAAACCATAAATAAATAAACGAATATATTCATAAATATATTTTAATGTCGGTCTAACCATATTTTCATGAAATAATTAAAATTTTAAATGGATAACCGATATAATTTACTTAAAAATTAGTATAACTTAAAAACAAGTCTTTTATAAAATTAGTATAGTCTTGATCTGTTGTACTGTTCGACCCCAGTATTGGACTTAATAAAATGCATGAAACAAATTTGAGATTATTTTCAGATAAAAGAAAAAGGCATACGGTACAATTAATCGCGTTAGGTAACATGTATGATCTCATTTGAATAATAAAAATTACAGAAAATACAGTAAAATGCTTACCTCTTTATGGCAGATTAGCTAGAAGATTATTTTCCCACTTGTATAAGACTGGAATTCCCAAATCCATGTTCTTATTAATGCACTTTTGCTAGATTTGTTCTTAGGCATTTTACAGCGCTTGCACAAATATGATCACAGCAACCAAAGACTTTAATATAGTTATATGAATAGGAACCGACACTTTGCCTTATTTTCAAAGAACTGTTTCTGAGAACTAGAAGTGGCCCAATTGTTGTTTCTTACAATTGTAATTTCTTGAAATTGTATTCCGTTGCCGAAGTTCCTATTTCACATGCTGCACATTTAGATATCACTAATTGCTTTTATTTATTGTTGCACTAAGCCTTAACGACACTACGCCACATTTTATCAAACAGAAATCAAATAAGTATCCAGTCAATTAAATGTTTATTGTTGAATAAATAATTATTTATTGAGTAGTGTAGTGAATAAATTGATTGGAAATTTTAAAAAAAGGCATTTATGGGCACCAAAAGGCAGAAATAGGCATTTTTGTTGAAATGGGTGCCTGTAGGCAGTATAAAAGTTGGTTAATACCTTTGTAGGTGAATTATGTGTAATTATCTGTTAGGCTCAATAGGCTGTAAAGGAAAACAATAGGTCAAAACGTAAAGTTCCCAAGTCTACCAATGATATTTTTCAATTTATTAATTTAATCATTTTCTTGATGAAACAAACACCCCCGGATAAATGGATTCACGGATAATTGATCTGTTGTTAATGAACATTTAACTGTGTGTAATGTTTAGAAAATAAAATTAAAAACTTTCTGAAAGAGATGGTTTTAGTTTGATGAATTATGAACGAATGTTTTTTTTGTTGCCACTTCTTTACACACACACACACACACACACACCACACACACACACACCACACACACACACACCACACACACACACACACCACACACACACACACACACACACACACACACCTTATTCATTGTACACTATAACGGCAAAGTTCGAAGAAGTTGTGTTGCTGTCAAAAAGAAACAGAAGTACCTTTTTAATCGTAAGAATTCTTGAAAAGAATATGATTATTGTTTTTGTTATGGACGAATCCCCCTTTTCTTGAGGTCGCATCAACATTTAGGTCATTAGCGACCACTATTGGAGTTAACGTTATGATAACTGTGAAGGTTAAACGATCTGGTGAAGATAAGAGGTGAAAAAAAAAGAACACAAATACAACCATGCCAGAGGCGGGACTCGAACACGCGACCCTTCAGTCCGAGTTCGCCATGGCGCTACTGCCTTAGCAATCTCGGCCATCGGATCGGCAATCCCAATTTTTATTATGTTTAAATTACATACACAAACAGATTTGCAAATCGTTAATATCGAGTTACATTTACGGAGAACGTTGGAGCATCAAGAATATAAATAGATGATTTCTCATCTATCTTAAATAGAAACATTTGCTTTTATAGATTGTTAACGCTGGGATACTAGCGACTTAATTCCTACTGAATACGCCGTTATTTTGAAATAAAATCACCGCCCTTCATGTATCTTACTGCACGATATGCTTGTAAGGAAAGGTTCATTTATTGTTTGTGTCGGTAGCGAAACCAGGGTTTTTTCTATTAGGTGCTATGGAAGTAGCATCCAGCTGACTTACGAAGTAGGATCAAAAAGTACCCGGAATTGGTTATTAAAAATTTATTAAAAATATTTATAACATTCTTACATTATTTCCCTTCAAAATACTCTCCTCCTGCATCTACACATTTATTCCACCGTTCATATAATTGTTGGAAACACTCTTGAAAGCCGTTTTTTGAAAGTTCCTTCAGCCGCTCCGTCGCATTTTCAATCACCTCTGACGAATCAGCAAAACGATGTCCCTTCAATGCCATTTTTAACCTTGGAAACAGGTAGAAATCTGGTGGTGCGAGATCGGGAGAATATGGAGGATGTTCCAGAGTGGTAACATTATTCTTGGCAAGGTATTGTTTCACCATTAGGGATCGATGTGCTGGGGCATTGTCGTGCAACAAACACCAGTCATTCTCTGCCCATTTTTCAGGTCGTTTTCGTCGAATTGCATCTCGTAGCCGTTTTAAGATCTCTGTGTACAATTCTTTATTTACTGTTCTCCCTTCAGGAATAAATTCATAATGAATCACTCCACGGTAATCAAAAAACACTTCCAACATCACCTTACCCCGGCTTCTGTCCAAACGAAATTTTTGTTTTCTTGGTGAAGTTTTTGACTTCCATTCAGCGGACTGCCGTTTTGTCTGAGGGTCGTAAAGAAAACACCATGTCTCATCACCTGTAACAATTTTGCGCTGGAAGCTGTCATCTGCATCAGCCATTTCAATCAAGTCCCTGGACATGGTCACTCTCATTTCCTTTTGCTCAGGGGATAACATTTTTGGAACAATGTGCAAGCAAACACGATGCATGTTCAAGTCATCATGAAGAATGCTGTGAACACTCCCATGTGAAATACCAACTTCAGAGGCAATAGTATTGATGGTTGTTCGCCTGTCCGCACGCACAATTTGTCGAACGCGCTCAACATTGTCGTCTGTAGTGGAAGTGGAAGGCCGCCCAGTCCGAACGTCATCTTCAATTGTTGTGCGACCGTCGCGAAAACGCCTATGCCACTCGTAAACTGCTGTTTTCTTCATCGCAGAATTTCCGTATGCTTTTTTTAGCATCTCAGGAGTCTCCGAGGGTGATTTCTCCAGCAACACACAGAATTTAATATTGCCACGCTGCTCTAATGACGACATTGCACAATCTGACGAAAGAAAGAAACTACGATCTACAATATTAAACACCGAACGCACGGAACCAACTACAACTGCCTGCTAACCTCAAAAGCACATTCACTACCAGTTATGCCAACCTCACAAACAAAAATTTCCCTTACAGCTAACAAATACTTGACTGTAAGCGACCATTCCGGGAACTTTTTGACCCTACCTCGTATATTTTATTGTAAAGAAAATACGTCTTATATTGAATTTAAAAAAATATTTTTATTTTTATTGATAATTATTCATTATGCATTAAATTAAGATATTTAGTGACTCGTTACTACAGAAAATTATTAAAAAACATATTTGTAAATGTGTCACTTCTGAAGTGACTGAAAGCTCCATGAATTCCTCCCAGCAACTCTCCCCTCCAACACACTGACAGGTCCCCCCCACACACTCATACACATAGTCACACGCCTGGTTTCGAAAATTCAGGAGTTCAAATCGTGCCTTTCTCTATATAAAGGCCCCAACGTTTTGCATAACGTTCCATATATTAAAAATGTGTAATTGGCTATGGGAATAGATAAGTGACTCAAAAATTAAAACGAAGGTAGTATAGATTTTTGTTGTAGTGGAAGAAATCCGTGAGTACTATAGAGAATGCAGAAAGGTGTTTAAGGGAAACAGAAGTTTAATGGATGAAGGAAAAAAGTAGGCATTCCGATATACGAACAAGTGGGTTGTTTTTGTCATGTCATGTCATGGGATGTATGTATAATATTTTTTACGTACCGTATTAATCATCTTGGTAATTTGAAATAGTGTAAGGGTTAATCGATAATTTTGTTTTTAATTTTCCTAGTGTTTATATAATCTAAATGTGTGTGTTCCTAGTTTGTTATGAAAGTTCAAATACGTTTGTATTAAAAGTACCTCAGTAAGGAAACCTAATGAATCCGGTATCCAAGGATGTTCAACTCTGAGCGGAGTTGATTTTTGATTAATATTGATGGTGTTTTGAGAGTTTGACAAAAGTGTAACGAGAAAACGGAGTGAATCAGCTGAGTATTCGAATTGTGAATTTAGAGACGAGCGCTCTGACTACGGGTTGGTACTTACGTAGGAATTAGTTATGTTTCTATGGTGTTGGGAAGTAATAAACGACTACACCATAGTGTGTGGTCAGATTAAATCAACGAAAATGATTCGAAGAAATTATCAGGGTTATGAATACATATGCCGAGTGGAAAGGATTGATGTTTGCATTGCCGACAGGTATTCTCATTATATACATAGATATACGTATTAAAGTTATTAGTTTGATTCATCCAATTAATTGTATGTATTTTTAAGAATCATTACGGCTTGTCTTTTTTCTTTATTTTCCAACTATACAAATTTCACTCTCTGCAAAAGAAACAGAAGAGATTAATTCGCTTATTTACGGCGATAAATTTGTGTATTTTTGAAAGAAAAAAAATACACCAAAATGAACTTTACGTCATATTGAGCTGTGTCACATTACCACTATCCCTTGGAAAAGTTTGATGTAAAAATTTGGAGCCATTTTTGAGAAAATGACGTTTCAGCGTTTCTGAAAATGCAGAATTTTGAGCTCATTTTCACAGAAAACTGTTGTTTTTTAGAGACATTATCTGATATTATTTAAAGTACATGTACTTATAAATACAATAATTTCGAATAAATCGCCTCTAATGTAAATATTACCAACGTGGGAGACAAGCCAAAAGAATTACATTTTTGTAATTTTTGAATAAACAAAAGGATACATCAATATGGCTTTTTTGTCATCCTATAGGGTACTCTTGGCATTGCCGTCACCAAAAATTCAAAGAAAAAATAGAGCCGTTTTCGAGAAAATCTGGTTTTTGTTATTTTTTGAAATGACATAAACTGCACGCACTATTTCATTAAAACTACTAAAATTTAAAAAAAAATTACGTGACCTTAATGAAGGAATTTATTATGGACAACAAATTTCATTTGAGGAAAAAATCTTGTCTTCAATTTTATAGTTGTAGGAAGACGCCGAAGTAATTCAAACTTTTGCAATTTTCGAAAATTCAGAGTTAACCGCGAAAATTAGACGTATGCCACGTTAATAAGTGTATTTTATTCTATTCTTACAAGAAATTTTAAGAAAAAATTTGCCACCGTTTTTGAGAAAATGTTAAAAATGTTTGGGGGGCTTCATGTGAAGTACCCCCAAATTTTAAAGAAGGTTTTTCAAAATTTCAAAGCTTCCACTAGAGCCAGATGAACTGGGGTTTCTTCAATTTGGAAAAGATTGTTCGCGTGGTTTAGGCGCTAGTAGTGTTCACGGCCGGACAGATGGACGTTTTGGAGAAAATAATAACTTTCGGTATCAGGGGCCCAAAACGTGTATTTCCGTTGAAATCTCGAAATCGACTTCCCGCAGCATTATATAACTTTCTCTATACTACGTATATACGTATGTATACGAGAAAGTAAAAATGCAGGCTCTCGGGGAATTCTTACATCTAAAAGCCAGTTCGATAGCATCTTCCAAATATTATTTTCTCGAGCAATTTTGAAATTTGTCCAACGAAAAGACGGCAAAAAGTGTTTGTTTACTATATATTATTGTTTCACAGTCGAAATGCTATTAAACGAATAATTATCATCGTTTGACATTGTGTTCTGAAACTGTCTCGGAAAAATATGAAATTAGATTTACACTACTGGATGAACTTGAAAATATTCGGGAAGGGATGTGTCCCTCCGGGTCCCCTACCAGTGATGTCCGTGATTAGAAGTTTCTGGCAAAAATTCTGTTACCCTGTTAGGTCAATAAAAGAGTGCGCGTTGAATGAATGTGCAGACACATTTGCAATAAACTTTTATTTATTTATTTTATTTATTTATTTTACGTAAAAAAGCAGTTCAAACTGCGTATGAGGTGCTATGGGGAAAAGTGAATTTTGCGCTTTTGTTTAGTAGATTTAGTTTTTGTTTGATCGGGTACAGTACAAAGCAAAAAGTTGCGGAGAAATCATGAATACTGATTTCATTAAAACTCTGGTGTATTTATTAAAAACAATGATATTTGAAAGAATTGTAATTGAGAAGTTATATAAAAATTGCGATACATCCTCATGGCGACTTAATTTAACGTAACCTTTATCATCATGATCATGTATGTATGATTTCATTAATTCTAGCAAACATCGCTCCTAATCTAAATCCTCGTATGACATAAATGATTGGATGATTCATAATCCATGAAATGGATGAATTTCCTAATGCAAATTCACCTGCATCGACAGAAAACCGTTGGAGAAATTTTCAAGCAAGTTTCCATTTCCAAAATGCATAGAAGAAATTGAGCACTGATATAATAAAATTTCCTCTCCCCGAAATAAACAACAACACAGCACACAAATAGACATTAAAAATCCAGAAAGAAGTGTTGCAATTTTATAGAATTTTGAATTTTTCGGAAACCTCTCAAAAATTATTAGATAAACTGTGTGAATATGAAGGAGCCGTGAGAGGCGTTTTTATGTTATTTCCATGGTACGTCTTTTTGCGATAATAATAATAATAATAATAATAATAATAATAATAATAATAATAATAATAATATTTAAATAAATAATAATAATGTATGCATTTGGCATTTTGGGCCCGTAGTCCAATTTCGCAGGTGTCCCCCTTGCCTGGGCCTAGTTAAATTCCCATGCTTGGGGGTAAGAGCGACATGAGGCGAACATGACGTGTTCTCTTCACCGTAATTAGCAAGATCCGACTGCTTGAGCTTTCCTTCGTCACACAGCGACAGAAACTGGGACGATTTTATAGGAGAGCTACAATTATATTTTTGCCTCGACCGGGAATCGAACCCGGGGACCACAGCACGGGAAGCTAGTAGGCTGCCCATGAGCCATCCCAGAGGCATTTTAATAATAATAGTAATAGTAATAATGATAATGATAATAATGATGATAATAATAATAATAATAATAATAATAATAATAATAATAATAATAATAATAATAATAATAATAATAATAATAATGTATGCTCATACATTCATTTCAATGCCTTCTCTTGTATGCAAGATTGTGTAAAACATTTTTGACACTTCAACATTGTAACAATATTATTAAAAAATTACTTAGATATAATATTATTCAAAAAATGTGTACAAAACGAAACTTCTAGTTTACTCTACTAATTAATAACGTAAAAAGGGTAACTTAGTGATAATTACATTATCTATTACCGTTCATTGTCAATCAAATAATATTAATAGCTTATAAGTAAAAAATATCCATATTCTTTCAATTTATTATAGGTTTCCGAAAGAAAAAAATGTCAAACTGTTTTTTACTAGAACTTTCCAGCAGGAGACAGGTATTTCTCATACGTTCTAAGGATATCTTTCGAATTATGGGAGAATCTATGGAAAATTTGCCCTATACTCATTTTTTTGCAATTTAATTAACAATTAAAGTCGCCGTTTATTATAATTTTGGAAATATGCTGAGTAATAAATTTTATACATTAAAATTCAATGTTCTAACTGGTATGTTATTCGTAAGCATTGAAATTGGTCGAGTGTACTCGCAGTATGTTGGGATACGTGATTTACATTAAGGGCACATGACCCAAGAAACAAATTAGGTTTAATAGCCACTGTGAAATGGAAATTTTATTACAATTTACGGCTATTATTAAATGTGTTCACTTATTTATATGTTCACTGTTAAAAAATCAATAGGTATCACGCATTTGTGATACCTCAATTTTTTGCAGGGTCTTCGGTGGATAACTACGGTCGTTAATGATAATTTTGTTTTAAAGTGACTGAAAATAAACAAAGAGCTCTTTTCTGCGTTTTTCAGAATTTCTTAAGTATATTTACTTTCGGTTTGCGATGTGCAACATTATTTTCATTTTTATTAGCATTGTAAGCCAAAAGAGTTTATCGTTATTTTTCTATCGTACAACCTTCGTGTGTCATCTTTTGCTTTATATATCATCAAAAAGTGTGTGACGGGGGTTAAGTAAAACGTGCGCATGTTTTCCTGAGCTCTAGAATCTCTAACTCACCCTTTTTACTGTACTATGCTATAGTTGAATGATGGATGGAAGTATAACAAAGCCTGATAAGCAATATTTGAAATTAAGAATTTTCGCTCTCGAGTAATAGAAAACGTACCATCAACAAACTTTCCTTACTCCTCCACTGAAATGAATTATTACGTTTTCAGAGCTAACAGAAATGCTGCCAGAGGAGCTGTATTTATTTCTCCTTGTGTACATGGATTTGAAGTAGAGGATGTAAGTAATGTTTTCTTCGTGATTAGTGAATTAAAGAATTGTACGGATAATAAGCAAATCCCATCCACGTGATTCCTGTAAGCCTCTATATTGATCTAGGAATCTTAGCATTACCTTGTCTCTTGATTTACAAATCAGTGATTTTGGTCAACAATGACTTACTCAAAGGCGGGAATATGTTTTGAGCCAACACCGATGTTTATAACTATAACACTCGACGTAGTTATTATATTCATCAGGTGATATTATCCATTGCTCATTACAAAAAATTCACATTCAATACATGTAGTACATTATTGTACAACATTTTGCGATGACGTTAAATGATTAAAATCGATACGAACGTTTAAGTCGCATGTAAAATATTTTCTGCTGCATAACTGTTTCTATACAATTAGACTATACCGAGTATCAAAAAGGAAATTAATATTGATTTAACAATATTTTACGTACTACATTTTTTGACTCTATAATTCTAAATAACCTGTAACAAGTATTGTACCTCAGCTTCTGGGTCAATGACCCCCATCTCGAACAGGTTTATTTCGTCCTGTTTCCCTGATCCCTCGAGGAAATGCTGAGATAGTCCCTTGTTTTGCTTCTGGATATAAATGTAACTTCATTGTCTTTGCACGTCGTGTAGGAGGTCAGTGGGAAATGTAGTTATTCAAATTATCGTTCTCCATGTTGTGGCAGAAGTATATTCCTTCCCGAACGATATGATGACGGATATGAACCCGAATCTATACCTGATTTGCCTTTGAAAATAGATTTTATTTCATTGAAGTGAATATTTTGTTAACTGTTCTTGCCAAAAACGCTCATTTCTCTCTGTATTCTGAATTCAACTTATGTTTGGGTAGGGATCTCAGAATTAAGAAAACGTTCACAGAATACACTTCTCCCTGTAACACATGACGCACAGTTTTTAACTGTTTTTGACGTAAAATAAAATAAAAAATGAGCGAATTTATACTATCTTTATTAGACTTTTCTATGTTCACTAGTGTTAGTGAAAATATTTTTTAGTGAGGATATTAGTAGGCTAGAGCCAAATACATGGAGCTACTGATTATATTCCACAGTGTGAATGCTTGTTAAAATATTTTTCCCAACTACTTCAGCATCATAATCTATTGCGGACATCGCAAAAGGATCAAGCATCCCTATTCTTTGTAGATCAAGTATTTCTTTTTGCACTTTGTTTAATTCAGCACTTGGAAAGAGCAAACATTTTACAGAATAAATTTTACAAATTGAGGTATGGGTATAATGCTGATGAATAAACAGTTGCAGAAGGCACAACATGAATGCGAAAAATCACATAAAATATGTGACTTGCCAAGAATTTTCTTTCACAGTCAGGTGTTAGAAGAACTTGCTTGGGTCATGTCAACGAGGGGAAATCTGGATATATAAGTACAGTATGGCTACAGAAGTACGAATACTCGCGAAATAAATTCCTATTCAACGCCGACAAACTAAATTTTGGTTAATTAATGAATAGTGAAAATGTATATTAGAAATATATGTATTCCTGTAGCTACTTTCATAATAATCGTATATTATATATTCTTTTAATTATGTACTTGTAACATAAATTTTTTTGTATACGGTCTACGTCGGACACTATCTACTTTGCACCCATTGCACCCAATGTAATGTAAAAGATAAAATTATTACTATTTACTTTAATGAACAATTACTGAATACATTACTTTATTTTACACTTATCAAGTACTTACATCGAAACGTGATTTGAAGTTGTTGGCTGCTGCAAGATAATGGTCTAATTTTAATGAATGTCTCACAGATATCCTGTAGATATTTTTATTAGAGTTCATTAGGGAATACAACTGTTCACGAATGTAGAACCAAACCACAGAGAAACGACGATTAATAGTTCAGCATTTACGGGTCATAAGTGAGTTCAGACAATTCTTTCAGTTACTGCCCCTCCCCCAAGGACAATGTGAAAACTTCCTACGAAGGCGTTGCCAGTGCCCCTTCTGTATTCCTCTTCCCCTCTCCCAAGCTCGCGAGCTCTTTTGCGAGCTTCCGGCGAGCGTCGGGGCTCAAAGAACAAGATTTGACCTACCCTCTTCTAGACGCTGACAGTAGTGGTTTCTTGGCTCTGAGGACATAACATTGAGGGGGTCATCTGCAGCACATCGTACATGGAAAAGCGGTCAAATATGAATTTCTAATTTTAAAATAAAGTTCGTAAGCAGCACGAATGCTTATGGGGCGTCATCATTCAGCTTTATCTTTTGGCTATAATAGTCAATGAATGTAGGTGCCTATAGGTCATTTCCGAAGAGGTTTCTCCGTCCACATGATCTCAACGCCACACAACGGATCATCCAAAATGTGCGTAGCTCTGTTTGTGGATAGAGATGGGATCATTCGGCGGTGGCGGAGGGGATGTGACAGAGTTGGGACTGTAAAGAAGGGAACCGACCTGTTCGTATATTGCCTCCAGTATCGCAAGAGCGGCTTCAGAAACTATTTGAAAGGCAATTTGAAAATCTTAAAGAAACATTTACTTATATGTATATTACTATAACTATATACAACTATATATTTGACATAACTGTCAAATTGGATCTTTTTATTTTATAAAAAAATTGAAAATAATACGTAAATGATATTTTCATACATATATCTAGAAAAAAAACCCTTTTCTACTAGATAATGTTTGCATTTAAACTCGGAGAGAAATTTTAAACTACTACATTTTCAAAATTACATAAATGTAATTATTATTAAAATAATTCACAATTATATAATTTTGAAGCGAACTAATTGTGGTTTATTCTACTTTCTAATCCTGTGCAAGATGCACAGGATCCTAAGACAGGAGGAGTACAAACCAAAAAGAGTAGTTCTTCGGCGGAATTTTAGTACTATAACAATCTGCTTATCAATTTCCCGTAGAACGCCCAGTGAACTCCAAGCCTTCAACGATACTTCTTAAAAAGAAATATTGCAAAAATATTTACCTGTCATTATAATATTATTAAAAATAATAATTTAGAGTAAAATAGAAGATTATGCCACAACTTAAATATATTTTAAACATTTATTGTCATTTTTGTTGCGCGGAATGGAAGTTAAAGAAAAAAATCAAGATTTTAAGGCTTCATGTTTAGTACCCCAAAAATCCAAATATATTATTTTCGAACAAGCAGGATCTCAAGATCGTTTAGGTTTTTAGAGAAATGAAAATTTTGGAGCAAATCGACAGAACGGTTTAGGCACTATCTTTGACCAACGGCAGACGGAGGGAGGGACGGACAGACAAATGAAGTTCAGCCGTCAATCGCATTTCTGGTATCAAGAACTCACAACACATGGATGTTCTCTTTCAATGTATAGTCTATTTCCACCAAAAGAACAAAGAATATACTAAGTGCAGCCAATATTTTGGAAAGCGTAGAATGCTGTGCTGAACACCAGCGGCGTGTACTTCAGCGTGTCCGATGCTCGTAGGAAGCCCGACCCTACCGCAACATCGCAAATATGGGCGTGAATAAAGCCGAGTTAATCGTATCAGAGTGTTGGAGGGTAATTACGAAGGGAGGAGGGGGCCACGTGGCGGCGACCTAACCGAGCCGCGCGTGCCGAGATAGATACCCTGGCACGCACCCAGCCGCCCTCCTCCTGCCATTGCCGCCTACCTCCCCACCCCGCCCCTCCCTTCCCACTGCTCGTCGGCGCCAGTCGTCGAGATCTAGCGTCAACCGTCCTCTATCCCATCCTTCCGTCACATCCTGCCCGCCTCCACGCCCGTCTTCGCTCGGACTCGTTCTTCCCCGCCCCGCTCCATTCCACACACACCACCCGCTCCGCCTACTCCCCCCAACCTCGCCCCGGCAACTCCGCCCAACTCCTGCCCATCTCCGTACCTCCCAACTCCATTCCATCCCTCCCCGACCCTCTCCCCGTCCCTCTCCCCGTCCCTCTCCCCGTCCCTCTCCACTCGTCCCGCCCCCTGTCTGTCGCCATTGCCGTTGCCGTTGTTATAAACGAGCCACGAGGCTTGGAGATGGCGAGCGGACCGACGATTCCGCGGACAGTTGCTATTTTCTCTTTGTTTAGTTTTCTCGGTCGGTGCAGCTGCATGCTGGCCGTTCGGCCGCGCTGATGCGCGCGTGCGCCACCGCCGCGACCGCTGCAGCGCTGCGCGGGGGCGGCCACGCGGCGAGGCGGCAGGGACGGGGAAAGCGGCGTGCAGGGTGGGAGGTGCGCGGAGAGGGGGACTGGTGATGGATGGGGTAGGGGAGCGGGGAGAGGGGGTACTGGACGCGTGCGGCCTCTGGGACGTCATGCGTGAACCGTCAACTGGTGTTGTTGGCTACTGGCACGTAATTATTGCGGGTGGTCGAGTAGACCTCGTGAGCTCAAATTCTTTAGGTGGAGGAATTAATTATTTGGCCTCTTTTTGTTTACGAATATTTCATTTTGTAGTTAGGCAAAAATCTGATCAACTAATGAAATGCTCTGTTTACAACTGTTTACTTTTGTTTGAACTATCCAAACATTGTGTATGAAACATAACAACACAAGCATTTCTAATGGATGTAGGGCAGATTTCTTTACGAAAGTATGAAGCATGTATGTACTTGCCGTAAGTTCGAGGTAGTTCCGTCACCTGGACACTTTACAGAATGGGTTCTAGTTTTCTATTATATTATGTACACATTACCCTGATGGCACTGTGTGACAAAGTTATAATTATCATTATTCTTATTATTATTATTATTATTATTATTATTATTATTATTATTATTATTATTACTATTATTACTATTATTACTATTATTACTATTATTACTATTATTATCTATTGTTTGCATATCCGCCATTTCTGACCACGCTACTCGTTCTCTTACGAGGTCCAGTCGCATTCTATCCCGGAGAGAGATTAGTGTGCCATAATGGGGATCAAGCTTTTCGGCTGTATCCCTTGGTGAGACGAGGATGATAAACATTGAATTATAAATTATGAGGTGATAGAGTCCAGTCGGTAAGTAGTGAAAAAGGGGGCTTACCTGGAAAGAGGTCATAAAATCTTCTTCTTTGGATACCCCGGTTATACCCAGGCACGAGCTACAACCGCAAATTTTAGACCTCCCAGACTCTGTGCCAACTACGAAGGCCGGAAAACCGGTACTTTTACTTAGTTTTATTTTTTCTCTATAGCTCTTTAACCTTAAGTTTTGAAGAAAAATTATTCAAGTCAATTTTGAAAGGGTAAAATTTCCAGCAACTTTTGTATAAATTATTTTTTCTAAACCAATTACCAAGCGAGTTACAGATTTTCGAAAAAGCACTATTTTCTCAATTCTCAAAAAGTGTGCAAAAATACGCATGTTTGTGCGATTACAATCAACCTATAATAAATATAATAATTATTACATGTAATACTATTACTTATCTCGTCGACAGTGTAAACATTGCCTCATAAATGGCGAAAATATTAATATACAAGAAACAGAAATGGATGGATATGGATATGTGTGTATTCGTGTTCCAGCTTAACTGAACGTGGGAACAATGTAATTTCAACAAAACTTGGTACACATTACTACTGAAAAATTACCCCACTTAAGTGAGTGCCCCTGATCGTAGTACATCGTCGTGGTGATTGGTGCTATAATACAACCTTCACCGAGGGAACAATGTGCTTCAGTGCTATAAGAATTGGCTAAGATGTGGGATTGTCTTGAAAAACAAAAAAAGTTCCAGGTCGAAAAATCCATATAAAAAATTGTCTTTCAACAATTACGACGAAGAATGGATACATTTTAATGTTAAGTGTTTGTCAGGAAAGTTGCTATAGCACTCGTAAATACTGCAATACACTACTAGAGTCTGATAGTGTTATTATCATACATGACGTTATGAATCTACTGATTTTTCTAACAGAACTAACTTCTTCTCTAGACATTTATTTCTAGAATAAGGGATAACTGTCACTCATCAAAATCATTCAAATACGACCGAGAAGATAATTTATTCATGCATTTAGTTGGATGTGATACATTCATCCAGCAATGTCAATAGAAAGAAGTATTCTGCAGTGGTTATCGGAAACTGTGGTTTGTCTAAAATATACTCTGTAATCAGACAGAAACTACAGCAGAACATATTGCTGAAGCAGATTAATTCTTTTTGTCGATTTGTAGGGTAAAGAGGTAATGAACGGGAGCAATGGACAATCTCCGCTACCAGGTATTTTCAAAGAGGTTGATCAATCCTAATTTTGTATTGCCATAAATCCACATGTGATGCAGCTCGCTAACGTGGAAGTCGCTTCCACTATCAAGTAAAGTTTGGGAAGACAAAGTATTGCTTAGGATTAGTGCTGATCATCGATCACCCTCGTGCCTAATTAAAATAAAACGAAATGCACCGTAAGAACTCTTACTTCATATATTCAAATGGCGTGCTGAAACATGTAACTGCAGAAAATCTGGACTGAAGTGCTATCTGGGCAATCAATTATCAACATGCATGTGGGTTTTTGATTGATTGATTGATTTTTTCGTGTTTCCGGGCGCGTCAACTGCTTTGGTTATTAGTGTAGTGCATGTTTTTTCTCGAGAGATAGCGGTGATCTTCCCCCGCTGAATGGCGAGATCCGGCGCCGACCTACCGTCGGCTAGTGGGGTTTCCCCCTAACCAGGACTCTCCCACCAGCGGGGCACCACCACAGCCAAGACAAGCTCTATGCTCCCGACCGGTCTCGCGGAATATGTGGTAATGTATTGCATGTCAGTGTAAGTGTGTGTGTAAGGGGAGAGGATAGGACAAGGAAGAGGAAGGACAGATCGCGCGCGGACCGTGGCCGGTTTGGTAGGGTACTGCTCCGGCATTCGCCTGGTGTTGATCGGAGAAACCACGGAAAACTACCGATCAGCGCAGATGCATGTGGCTATTCCCCTGAAACTGATGAGGTTGGGAACATATTTCATTTATCGTTCAAAATATAGCTCAAGAGGAAGCCATCGAAAGCCTTTTTTTGTTTTGAAGACAGTAGTTTATTTAATATGGTTCGTGAATAAGAAACATCCAAAACGTTTCGTACAACGGAATTATTCTCTAATTTTAGATAGCAAAAGCATTACCCGGGTAATTCTGGAATTAGAATCGCAGCTTATTCACATCGCACTGCACAGGCAATGCACATATTCCCCGTTTACTTACATTTTATCGAGTGAAAATCCGGAGTTGCACGGAGGTTTATTTATCACAATCATCTATTAAACCGCCTTGCCTGTCTCGTCCACTCTGCCTGCTCTGTGCGCATTACACGAGGTATGTATGTGTGTGTATGTTTGAATGTATGCATCTATGTATGTATGTATGTATCTGTTGCGGGTTGCGTGATGTTTTTGTAAATGTCACTCCTTTCCCACGCACCCCTCAAGGGTGTCTTAACCTCGGTGTATTCTTTTCTAATTGTAATTTCCCAGTAATAATGTATATCAAGTTTTATTGAAATTACATTGTTTCCGCGTTTTAGAGTTAAGCTGGAACACGAATACACACATATACATATCCACCAATTTATTTTGTGTATTAATATTTTCGCCATTGAACACATGTATGAGGCATTATTATGTTTACGCCGACGATGAGATAAATAATAGTAGTGCATTTAATAATTATTATATTTATTATAGTTTGATTATAATTACACAAACATGAGTATTTTTACACACATTTTTGAGATTTTAAAATATAGCTATTTTTCGAAAATCTGTTGCTCGTAGGGTAATTGATATCGAAAAAAAAGATTTATTCTACAGTAGGAAATTTTATCCTCTTTAAATTTGATATGAATCATTTTTCAGGACTTACGGTTAAAGCGCTCTAGAGAAAAATCGAAACAAGTCAGAAAAAATCCGGTTATTCGGGCCTCTCGTAGTCAGCACGGTGTCTGAGAGGTCGAAAATTTGCTGTTTTAACGAGTGTCTGGGTACATTCAACACACTGAAAGAAAAAGTTTTTATGACCTTTTTCCAGGTAAAATGTACGTACCGACTGGACTAGGATGATAAGAGGTGATCGTGGTCTTTTTGAACCATCTCAGCATTCGCCTTTATAACCGAGGGAAATCACGGAAAACCCCGGTCAGGATCGCTGGCCTGGGGATCGAACCTGAGCCTCGTGACTGCGAAGTCAGCGCGCTACGCCCTGAGCCACTTTGCTCGATATTACTATTACTATTACTATTACTATTATTATTATTATTATTATTATTATTATTATTATTATTATTATTATTATTGTTGTTGTTGTTGTTGTTGTTGTTGTTGTTGTTGTTGTTGTTGTTGTTGTTTACTGATGCCTCATCTATTTTATGTAATTCTTCAGTTCACCACTAAGTGTTAGATTATGTGAACCTGAAGAACCTTGCTACACTTATCCCAATATCACATGGGCTGTTGGTTACAGAAATCTTGTATACAGCAGCGTATTTGTGTTTCAATCTTTTCTCATCCGCTTTAGAAATGCCACACAAATTACCACAACTCGTCTTTAGATATCAATTTAGAATGACATTTTTTTATCGTATCACCTTTGAAGTCTGACGTTTGTACATCGGGCACACAAAAAGCCTCCTATGCACTAGAGATGTTATGAACATATATTGTTGTGAGAAACTGCCCCATACTTTCACAATGCGTCTTACAAGGGCAACATCAGTTATTCTGATTTAATTTCAGGATGTGAGTACATTTCGTTGCGACAAATCCTCTGAGCCTGATCGCGCACAACTGAAATGAGCTCCTCCCTCTCGGCTTCGTCACCTTCTCAGACGCACTTGCGACTATTCTTTGAGGACATTAAATATATTCAGGCGATGATAAAATTACTCATAATTGCCTCTTGCGGACTGTTCCAATATTTTATGACGTCTCCTTCTCTGATATGAACATTTTTAATGTTTTCTTTGTACTTTTTATTCAGCATTCAAGTGTGCATGGTAAAAGAGTCGAGTAGTGATTATGGAGCTCAAGAAAACGTGCGCAGATTATACTTCTCTATACATAACATTATACATTGAGGTATATCCATACGTCACTTTTCTAGAGGAACGTATATGAAATAAAAACTGTCTCTCCTCCGCAGTCTCTCCTCCTGTGTTGTACAGACTTCCTTGCAAGTTTTGGGACCATGTCGCAAAACCTTGATTTTCATCCTTTTATTGTGTAGCATTTCTTTCATAAATAGCTCATGCACATGCTAAATTAGTGTAATTTTAATTAGAGCATAGTATAGGCGAACTAATTATCTTAAATTTCGTCAGTATTTCTTATGTATGTAGCAGATGTCTAGTGACTTTCAGCAGCAAAAAAATAAAATAAATAAATAAAACTGCAGAACAAAACGACACAAAATGGTTTTCTAAAAAGTATCAGGCACACTGCTTAGGAACAACAAATACATTGTAACATTTTAGAGTATATATACAGTTCAACAGTTCTTTATATACACCGAATATAAAAAATATACTCTTCCATTACCGAACACGTGAATAGAAACTATTGAATAGTGAGCAGTCCCTTCCGTGGAGCCTTGCTGCAGTATGACGTCAGATGTGTCGTAAGCAGTCACACATAGAGTATGAGAATTCAGTCGGTATGCGAAGTAAGAAAATAGACGAAATATCATAATCAAATATTTGTATTTTTAAGTGAAAATCTTAAGTGTTTCATCGTTGCTTTTTCTCGAGATTCGGGTTAACTAACGAAATCATAGACATCTCTCATTTTGCCGGAGGCTGCGTAGTTTTCTTTTAATTTCTGTGCGCATTAGAAAGAAGTAATATGGATGTCAGTAACATCTGAACAGACTACCAATCCGAATCTTCGTTTAACAGCTTAACTGGCGAAAAACAGTTCGCGAGATTTTGTTTTATAAACAGAATTCTCAGTGAAGAAACATATTTATTCTCCTAAAGTTTTCTTTCAAAGTATTGTTTGTTCATTGCTTCCAATGCACCATTAGGAAATAAACAGATTTTTTCTCTGGATGGATCATGGGTTTAGAAACATTTTATTGATTCTGAGTTTGTAGTCAAATGTAGGTGCAGTTAACCGTGTCGATAAATATATTAAGAAAATACCTTCCATTAGATAATAAATGAAAATTATTTAAATTGAGTATTTTATTGTCTCTGAAATGCAGAAGTCGAAGACTTCTGTGGCCAGAGACATGCGAGTCGTTTTGATCATCTTGCCGTTGTCTTTCTCAGGGCTGCAATGCAGTGTGTCTCTGTAATATTATTTGCTTTACTGGATGTCTTCTATGATTTAGATCAGAGATGGTCAACTGGCCGCCTACGTATAAATTGTCATATCTACGAGTATTTTACGTAGGATGGTAAACTTATATTTATGGGATTCACTCTACATTTTGTCATTAATGTCTGTAGTAATTATCTTCTATATGTATTTTTGGGAAACAAGTTAGTAGTTTATAATTTTTTAAAATTATATATTGTCACCCAATTTTAGAGATGATATGTTCTGCAGTTTAACTTTTAGGGGAGACGCTTATTTTTATTCAGAAAGCAGTTAACTGTTTAGGTTATGATGAGATGCATTGACATAGCCTTTTCAGTAAAAGGTGCATCGAATCAATACTAGAGAATATTCCAGTTGTCAAATTAATTTATTACATGTTACTCGTGCAATGCTCCGAATTTTATTTTAGTCATAGATTCAGATGTGGAGATTCATTGTGGAGATGATACTGATCGAATCCTGATTTTAAAGAAATCTTTTTTTATAAATACTTCAGAACGTTCTTTCCCCTAATAGTTTAAAGATTTTCTGTTAAAATAAGTATGAAACATTTAGTATCTGACATTGTTTTTCAAGTACATTTTTTTAAAAACTACCCTGCACGACCAAAACGATAGTCTTCAGCCTTCAGTAAAATGTTCCATTGAGGCAAGCCCTAGATAGATAAATCAAGTTCCCACATATTCCGCATTGAAATTTCTTCCCCTCAGAAACTTCTTTAAATCTTTAATTATCGAAGCGATTCGGGTTTCCCATTTTATGGCGAACACGTGTTTTCCTGCTCGTATGTCTCTCATCTGCCAATGTCTTCCTTGTGGGTAGTAAGGTTTCACACTCTTTACTTTCTCGCTTTGCTACGTAAGAGGAGAAAGTATAGTCGTCTAACGCCGCATATCGGCGAATTTTTCACAGAAAAACTCTTTTAAGGCCGGGCCCTGCTAACGAAAAATTGGATAAATCTTGTTCCTATGTATTTAGTAAATTATTTCCTTTATCATGTTGTGTGGGCAGAATCCATGTTTTGTGGGTTCTTGATACCAAAGATATGATTGACGACTGAACTTCTATCCGTCCCTCCCTCCTTCTGTCTGTGGTCAAAGATAGTGCCTAAACCGTTCAGTCGATTTGCTGCAAAATTTATATTTCCCAATGAATCTTAACAACTTCGACATCCTACTTGTTTGAAAGTAATATCTGAATTTTTGGGGTACTTTACATGAAGCCTTGAAATTTTTAAATTTTTCTCAAAAATGGCTCCAAATTCTTTTATTGAAGATTGTATTCGGCTAGCGTAAAAATCTTTTAAAATATGACGGAGGACTCATTTTCGTTGGAATCTCTGATTTTTTTTTCGAAAATTGTATTAGTGCAATTTTTTTCGCTGTCTTTCTAAAACTACAATTTTGAAACTAGAGATTTTTTTCCATAATGAAATGTCGTTCAAAAGATCTTGAAATAGTAAAACCGGGAGCGGTAGCTCTGTGCATTAATTGATGTCACTGCAGCGCCTCTGACCGGGAGGTCCTAGGTTCGAGTCCTGACGGTGTCAGGATTTTCGACACTATCTTTTCAGTTAGGTCGAATTCAGTCGCTGTCTGGAGGAGAATTCTAGTGGCCGGCTGATCTGTTCGGTAGTTTTCCGTGGTTTCTCCGATCAACACGCGAATGCCGGAGCAGTACCCGTACCAAACGGACCGCGCGCGATCTTTCCTTCCTCTTCCTTGTCCTATCCTCTCCCCTTACACACACACACACTTACACTAACATGCACTATACTACCACATATTCCGGGAGGCCGGTCGGGAGCTTAAAGCTTGTCCCGGCTGGGGCGGTTCCCCGCTGGTGGGAGAGTCCTGGTCAGGGGGAAAGCCGACGGTAGGTCGGCGCCGGATCTCGCGATCTAGCAGGGGAAGATCTCCACCATATCCCGAAAAAACATGCACTACACATACGGGAGTAATGACCAAAGCCGTTGACGTGCCTGGAAACACGAAAAAATCAATCAATCAATTGAAATAGTGAAGTTAACTTTTTGGAAATAAACGTGTTGTTTTCGCGTAATTTCTACTTGATGTTGATGCAATATTGATATGGAGATTTTTGTCCTAAATGAATCTATTCTAAATTAGTGCTACTAGAACAGCAAATACTTTCTCACGTTATTACTAATTTGCGATTTTCAAAAATTCAGGGAGCTCAGCGAATGAGACCTGCATAATTCTTTTAAGCGTCCCTTGTTCTGCCCATGGAAACAAATGTAAAGAAAAAATTGGGGGCTTTTTTTGAGTTTTTTTTATAATTTGCAATAACTTCGAGTAGAAATTACTTGAAAACTACTTTTTTTAAAAAAAAATTAATCTCTTCCTTTTTTAATAGAGTTAGTCTCGGAGCTATTTTTTTGCTGGATGGAAATTCTTTGGCAAATTCATGTAGTAATATAATATTAAAGAGATGTTAACAATAATTTGAGAAAATATGTGGTGTTGTGCCCTTGGTTTTGGAGAGAAATCTTTAAATCTGAGTCTACAGAATCGAATATTATGTTTTCGAAAAGTGAAACATTTGGAAGAAGTTAGAAATAGAAATAGCTTAACAATGACTGGAATAAGTGCATTAGTGTAAATTCTAATAATTGGAATTGGAATTCGGATCCTATGGTCATAAATCGTACTACTTTTATTTATGAATTTCTTTGAACGTTACAACGCTTAAACTGTGTGTAACGTTTTATGAGAGAGAAGTGCAGCATGTATACGTTTTCTTGAGATCTGGAATGTCTACCGTAGCTCCTGTGGTATAGATTGTTACGAGCGTTCTTTATAAAAGTTTTTAAGAACAATATTCGCTCCCACGTAATAAAAACTATTTTCTACGGCAAATGAACCACATATGTTGGCTTACATCCCTTATCGTGTCCCACAAGGAAGAGTCTTACTGCCGGCAAGAGCATGAAGAGAGAATATTTAAATAACCATATACCCCGCTGAGCCCAAGGAAACGTTAAAAGATAGTAAAGTTATATTTATGTCCAGAAGCAAAACACGGGCCCATTTTAGCATTTGCTCATTGGATCGTGGAATAGTGAACGAGAATAAGGGGGTGTCATTCGTTCCGAAGCTGAAGTACAATATTTGTTACTTAATGTAAATGTATATGTGTCTCTAATTATGTTGGATAACAATGCAGTACGTTGGTGGAAAATTGTATAAAACTTGCAATAACAATAATGTCAAAAGATTTGCATTCGTCATATTTCGATTGCTGTGACGACTTTAAGTATAAAGAAATGGCCCAGAAATGAGCAAATCTGCAGCAGATGAACTACGCTCAGAGGAAGAGGAAGGCCTGTCATAGAGCCTTGCAAGTTAATAATTATCTGCTGTCCACATGCGAATCTTATCTGATGTCCAAACGATACTATATGTAACTGCATGGTGGAAATCAATAGGTAGTTAAAGAAGTATATTAGTGGAACAAAACGTGCTGTGACAGCTGCAGATATCCAAGGGTGTATTAGATTCCACATTCTCGTACAAATTCGTGTTGTAACGCAATTGAATACTTATCGTTTTCAGTCTTTTGAAAACTCTTTACGAAATACTTTCAATACACATGGAAACAGTTCTGCAAACTGCTTTTCAAGAGAAGATGTGTGTGTATGGCGAATCCGGCGTTTTGATCAAATGAAGGACAAATGATATCTTTCTTTAGCTTATATTATGTGGTTTTAGCATTGTATTTTACCATATTCGATATTCATTCCCCTACTATTGTAAGAAATTAAATATCGAATTTTATGACATCGGGCTGGATTTCCCCTGTTTTTATTTGAGTTAAAACTATCTTCCGACCTTACTGATCCCTCGCTAGGTCATTGCATATGGAGTTTTGCGAGTGTAGGAGTATTACCCTATAATCTAGGAAAATTAAAATGTCAGACGCTTCTCATTGGGAATTTGTAGACTCTTCTGCATTATTACTCAAAACTTATATTATTTGTTGTTGGTATTTTATGTACTTCTTCATGCTTATTTCGTACTCCGAGAAGGGAGATTCTGCAAAATGTAGACATATCCAAGAAACTAGAAGATCTACGATCGTATTTCATTATTCTTGTCAGAAGCATTGGACCATGTAACCAAGAAAAGTAGGTACTCCCTAAGAAAGGAGGACAACGAGAAAATGAAGAAACTTCTCAAACCCTTCCGTATCTCATTCGTGGAAGTATATGAGAACACGAGAACACAAAGGCCGGAAAAAGCACGGGCAAGACGCTACACGGCCCTGCATGGAGCTATTTTAGAGCTTCTCCCCCTTTCTGTTGCAGCGCGAATGGCCTCTCTGAAATTGGACGCCGGGACCTCCTTTACCCGTAGCGCGCTGCAGCAGCTAACCCGTAACGCTCGTAAACGGCCGTGCGTTTAATCGTTCGAACAGCGGAGGGTCGCGCCGTCTTTCGCAGGCTCCCGGCCGCTCCGACAGGGCTCCCTGCGTCCTTGCACCCCGCTCCAGCAAACACGGAAAATGCGCCAAGTAGTGCAGCAATTAAGTAACGTCTGTCTTCCTAGGGCGTAGCTTTTTTGAGTGGGTGGATTTTCTCTAACCTTCTATTGGACGAATAGACGATTTTAGTCTTCCAAGTTCTCTACTCGAGAGTCAAGTACAAGTAGTGTCAGTTATTCAGGATTTAACAATTTCCTTTCAAAATCCTGTGGTGTGGCAAAATGTGAGTTAGTTGTCAGTAAAACTGTTTATCCTTCAACGATTCTTTCAGATAGACAGTGAAAATGGACCATAATTTTTCCAAATGCAGTACCAAAATCGGGCATTGCCAACAATCGATAGTAGCGTTTCCCAGTTATAGAATTTTTCAGTGATAAATTAATTGTAAAACTAGCTTCGCACCTTCATGAAAAATTTTTCTTATTCAAAACGTATTAGGTATGGTGTGATTATAATCGACAATGAAAACAATTTTTTACAATTAAGCTAAAAAATAGCTTTGAGCTCGTAATACAAGTTGGCATTAAAAATGACACTTTGAATTCAATATAGTTATTCAATACAGTTCAAATATAGTCAATACAGTTTGAGACGCCACATCGGTGTGGCATACAACTCCTTCACCGTTTGGCTACCTAACGAACAATACACAACAAGAATGAGCTGAGTACTCAATCCCCAATGGTATAGTTTTGTTTCGACACATTAAAAAAAGTTGTGCAGCGTAACGCTGACATCTACAGGCCGCCAAACTTGAGTTTCCCAGTTCCTCATAACACTGACTAACTTCTCAAAACGTTTCATCTTGGAGCTTATCACACGTCATTTTTCTTGCTGGCTCCCGGTCTATTATTTATGCTGTGCAAGTTCAAATTAAAAATCAATTTTAAACATAAAAATTCAGTAGCTAACTTGTTCATTCTCTAGCATAGAAAGTTACAAGAAATGTATGGACAGAAATCCTCTTTTAGCATAAATTATTCCATTACAAAATTCGGTTTAAATACCAACAAAGTGCGGGGAGCAGTGGATTGTAGGTAGTATAATTGCTTGCCACACTACTTACTTTGACAACTCAAGAATGCTTACGTTCGAAGGACCATTACCTACTTTCTGGTAAGGCGAGGTGAGCGCCTTGGATGATCTGAAAATGACTTCTGACATCGTAGTGGGAGTGGGAGCTATCGTGCTGGGAGATTGGTGAAATATGAAACTCGTTTAAACAAATTGTAATTAAAATCAAGTAAATAATTACAAAAGGTTACAATAATGCATTAACTTGCAGGTAAGAATGACAATATTTCTTGATAATGTCTAACTATTGAATAGTTGAATCAGCTGATTATCAAGAGCAGTCATTCATGTTAATAAGTGATCTAAGAGACTGCAATTTGCACAGGCTAAACTATAGATACTCTTGGGTACATGAGCATGCTAAATGCAGAATTTAATTTAAATCAGTCTAACATTTGCACCATACTGTAAGAGAAAAATAACTAATAAGAGCGTATGATACTAGATTTCGTACGATGAACAAAGTAACCAAACAGACGCTAGGTACTGCGAATTCCAGAAGAAACTTGCACAATCATTGAACGGGAGGGATCACAGTACCACAGTGAAGTGTCAGCTGATGCGTCGTAACACGTGACACACGTGAGAGCACGACACAGGGGGCAGCACACAGAATACCAATATTACAGTTGTTGTGCGAATAACACATTGAAAAGTAGAATGTTCATATGCACACACATCAAAGTTATGGTGCGAGCAGCAGTCAGACACGGATATGTCCCGTACACCAGCGGCAACCAGTCTGATTAAGTGCCGTCCGAACGTTTGTAAATAAATAACACATTAGAAGGTGGAATATTCCCACACGCACATATTAAAAATTATGGTGCAAATAACAAGAGCGAACCGGAGACAGACATGAATGTGTCCTCTTCAAGAGCAAGGGACCGACTGAATAAGTTCCGTTAGAACGATTCTAGGGGTGGAGAAAGTTGGCGATTGCCAGAGCTCTGAGCCAGTCGGAGTTCTGGTTTTAGCTATTAGAATTTACTGTTATTGTAAATTAGGCTTCTTTGAAATGAAATGTGTGTGAGAGTATAATTATTTAACTTAGAAAATTGTGACAAGATGTTAAAATTATTATAGTATCAAATAAATGAGTTCCATGATAATTTCGTAGATATGTGACACGATTGTTGCGGAATACTGAGAAGCGGCGTAGCCAGATTGCACAATGCCGCTAGCATAAACGATTAAATATAAAAATGCACAAATTAAAATAAATTGTTTGTACAGGCTTGGGATGGACTGTGTGACAAGAGGGTGCATTGCAGATTAAGTGGTTTTAAAACTAAAACTTGCACCGACAGAATCAAATCGTAACAATTAAAGTTACGCTGGAATGCTAGTAGAGTAATTCACAGCATTATACGTAGGTGCCTTAAATCCTTCCAACCCCTTTTTTGTCTAAAATTGTTCCAGAATATTCTAGAAGAATCGAGCTAAAGTAGTGCTTTCGATTTGTCTTGTTGGCACGAATCAATCGAGGGTTTTGATTGCATCTGTATATGCCTAACCCCTCCTCCAAACGTAATTTAGGGAGTCTCAGTCCCCAAAATCACCGTTTTTTTTTAGATTTCTCCCAAAATGTTAAAAAAGGATCTGAAAAAATGATCAGTTCCCCATCTACATACAGAGACGCTTGTAATGACACTTCACGTGCACCGAATGATGGACACATACGTACACGTAGGTTTATACATTACTATCTATATATCTATCTATCTATCTACCTATTATTAATAGGAGTGTTTACAAGAATGGGATGGAAAGAGGACAAAAGTAAGTGTTGTAGTAGCAAATGATTACATTGATACTTTTTTCCCTTTCCCCTCTTTTTCTTTCTTTTTTCTCTTCCTTTCGCTCACTGAACACTAAATTTTAGTTCGTGTCTTTGCTGTCATATAGGCAACCAACGTGACAGCAAAGACAAGAACTAAAATTTACAGATAAGGCCTGTATGTATTAGATTTGGATTCTGGTGCAACTATTACTAAATAATTGTACCTACGCTTGAAAAAGAAATGAATCATTTCACGTCATCTGCGGGTGTTTATCCATTTTTCCAGTAACAGGTCATGCTGCCACGTTCCCGTATGTCCACAATCGCCTTTTGCCTATGGGAACTCGCCTTGGCTACCATTCTGAGTCGAATCCAAGTGGTCGCGCTGATAGCCAAATTAGTTTGTTGGTTGGAAGAAAGATCACTGGGGGTGAAAGAAAAGATGATGGGTAAGGAAGTAAAAGAAGAGTAATTGTTCTGGATCTATACGATGTGTAAATATAGTGAAGATAAGCTGTGGAAGTAGCGGTAAAGTCGAAGACAGTAAGGAGCGGAGTTCTATTGTCGGTATTGGCAAAGGAAAATGAAATAGCGATGTCGGTGTCAGGCGGGCAAGGCGGATGAGACAACAGTGACTCTTTCGACTACGAAGAAGGGAAACGCGAGGGACGGTCACTTGCGTCCTCGGCCGCCCCTTATGCTATCGACTTATTCGCAAGCAGAGGGGATTCGTGGCCTGGACGGCGTCCAAAGCCCGGGAAGGGCGGATGTCGCGTATCGCCCGTAAAGAGGGCCGTGTTTGAGGGGGCGGAGGAGGCGACGGGGTGGCGACGCGGGTGGAGGCGGGGTGGTGGCGGGGACCGGCGCGTCGACGCCTTCGCGGCGACTTCGATGTCTCCGTGGGAGAAGGCGCTCGGCGACACTTGCCATCTTTAGCAGGCGAGGCGTCGCCTCCTAGTCTGGAAGAAGAGTTCTCCGAACGGCTCACAATGACGCAACCTATCGCAAGAATTGTGGTTGTGGGATGTAGCAAACAATTACGTGTCAGTGAATCCGTTGAATGAAGTTTTGTTTAAAAAATATTTGTATTTATTCATAGTTTTAATACTGTAGTAGAATGTGTATCAAGTCATTCCTAAGATTTGGTAATATTTGTGTGAAGAAGTACTTCTGCAAATTTAATAGAATATTTGAACCGTGATCGAAGATTAAAACTCAATTTACAATAATTATTTCGATACAAAGATTAAAAAAATTGCTTTCTGCATTCAATGTAAGCTTTTTCCGAAATAAAACTAGATAATTTCTCCCCAAGGAAGAAAAACATTTCAAATTAGTCATATTTATTTATTTATTTATTTATTTTCTTTATAAACGATTGCGATATCATTTATAATTTAGATTTCGCCATTAAAGCTTTATAGATTAAGAGATTCTAGGTTCGAGTGCCGATGGTATGATTTTTGACACCACTTGTCGAACTCGAATCGAAGTCGTCCACTGCCCTTCTAAAGGCAGGCTGCTCTGATCGATCAGAGAGTTCTGAGTGAATGTCGGAGCAGTATCATTTAGCAACGGGGTGTTACCCGCTCGCGTTCTTTCTTTCATTCTTTTCCCGCTTTTATCCTTAGGACCGAAAACAGTGCTGGTTCTTCCCATCCTTTCATGGCTACTTCCCAAATGAAACTCCCTCCCTACATCCAAATGAACCTCCTGCATGCGTAATAAGAGAATAAATACACGGTACACTAGATCAGGAAGCACTGCTGCATTTACCGGAAAGAACTTCCTTATTATCCAGTGTCAGCCGATCAGAGAATGTAGGTAGGCCTCCACTGCCTCAATCACTTCAAAGAGTGGACAGTAATAGCACCGTACGATATTAGCTTAAGCGGACAAGCATTTTTATAGCTCGACAGCAGAGAAAATAATAACAGAACACTAATTTTTTATACAAAGAATGGGTTGAACCACTTTTGTAGAAGCAGGACAATTTTTGGTGACGGGACGTTTAAATGTGTTCCAAGATTATTTTATCAATTGTACACAATACATGGAAAAATACACGATTTGGTTTTTCCATTAATTTAATATTAAGATGAAGAGACCTATACATTGATTTTTGAACATCTTAAAAATGCATTGAACAATGGATTTTTCACCTGACTTTGTAATGTTGGACTTTAAAATGAGTGCTGAATGCTATTGTAAACTTAGAACTGAAGGCACAGGCCACTGAAAATGTCGCCATAAAAAATGATATTCAGCGGCTGATGGGCCTTTCGTATCTCTCGACAACATCCAAGCAACAATCTCGACAACATGATTATTTGATAGAAATAAGCCACGATGATGAACAAGACCTTATACTTTGAAACAACGTATCTGAGGGGACGACCTGCAAGAGGAAGGAGGAGGGCAGTACCGCCTCGATTTCCTCCCCAATTACGGAATGTGTACGAGCGGGTGTTAAATCGAGGAGCAAGAACAACTAATTTTGTGGAGGGCGGGCACTCGAAATTTTAAAAGCTGATCGTGACACATCATGTAACAATATAGAAATTTTTACACTGTATAAAATATATCAAAGAACAATGAAATCCTGTTATTACAACTTGCTGGCGGTTTACGGTTGCTCGAAGAGCAACAGTGCTAGTGAAATGGTCTATCCATGGCAAGTTGAGCTATCGAATAGTTGAATGGAATTGTTCGAAGTTACCGGTTCGCGGGCCCTGCGATAATAAAATTAAACGAAAGTAGCTATAACTTCGAAAATATACTTCAATAACACTAATCGTTGCGATTTGATGAATGCAGCCCAAGTCATGAATTATTTCTCACGCTAGAACGGCTGTTTCGAACTCAATATAAACTCTGAAACTCGTAAACGTAGATTACGTTTCTTGCGCAAATGCGTTAGGAAAAATTTTATCAATTGCGTTTTTTAATATATTCCTCAAACATAAAGTGAGAGGGAATTGCCATTTAGCAATATTTAGGTAATCATTTCAAATGTTATTACCCCTGATATGGAAGTATCATTAGAGAACCCTAAAATATTAGTGCAAGAGAACTAAAACACTTTATGAATAATTTCAAAAATATTTGAAAATAATTTGTATAGTTTCGCAAATTTTAATGCCTGAGCTTTTACCATTGAAAATATTTCAAAGAACGTAGTGGACTTAAATTCATTATCTGGGCAACATGACGGACATGGCGGACGATGTTTTTGCTTTCCAAAGTTTAATTGTGAATTATTTTAGTCATTATAAATTACACCCGTAACTCGAAAGTGCATCTAACATATTGACTTTGCTTTTACCATTGAAACATTTTAAATGCCGAGAAAAGGTCTAAGAAGTCGTCCATTTCCGGGTTATTATAACGTCAATCCAATAAATGTAAATGTTAATTACATTGATGCAACTCTAAAATTTACAAGATGTCACTTAGTTACATAATTCATGTTCACACAGACATTAATTAAATTATATATAATTTTTAGAAATAAATTATTGATTATCGCATTAATTAAGAGGTCATTAGCAACATTTTACGCAGGTAATTTTTTACAGAACCGTAGAATAGAATCATTTTTGTATACTTTATTGTATACTGTATTGTATAATTTTCAAATAAGACTTAATATGGCTGTAACAAGTAATGCACTTCAGCTTCCGCGTCAGTGACTCCCCATCTCGATCAGATTTTTGTTCAGGTTCCCGGAATCATTGAGCTAATGCTGAGATGGCCCCTTGATTTGCTTCTAGACATAAATGTAGCTTCACTACGCGCACTTTTTGTTGAGCTCCCGTCTTGCTTATGGTGGTAGTAGAGGTGAGGGTGAGTTACTGTTTTGTTAGCAATGCAGAAAAATCAAATCTGCAGTTCATTTACCGTTGCAAATAAATTATCTACAACTCGGGAACGAAAATATCTAGTTTTCGAAATGTTGCTAATCTCGCGCTTTTTAAATTTTATTATTATTATTATTATTATTATTATTATTATTATTATTATTATTATTATTATTATTAAAAACTTTTTTCACCTTTCAACTATTTATAGTTAAAATGTTGGGAAGAGATTCTGGATTTCAAGAAACGTAGGCAGATGATCTTTTCCCCCATAGGTCACGTACAGATTTTATTGTGTTTTACTAAATAAATAAATAAATAAATACTTCGTTGAATGTTTGTGTTTTCAACTCTTTTTATAGAATTTTATTTCATTATTAGACTGGTGTCGTAGGATTTTTTTCTTTGTGGTTCAGTGATACATTTAAACATATTTACAATTTCCATTTAAGTCATAAAAAATGTTATTTTTTTGCAAAATTCTACAATTTTATTTTGAAATATGAGAGAGTGAAATATTGATTCAATGTTTTCTCCTTGAAGATATTTTGCCTTTGTTATAAGAATTTAAGATATTCTTCTATTAGGTGATTGTGGAACACTGTGAGCCTTTCCACGTTAAATCGCACACGAGTTGAAACGACTTTTTTTTTAATTGTACGACAATTTTTTCTTTAATCTCGGCATCACAGAGAGAGACACATGTTTCTTTATTTGCCTGAAAATTGATTATTTGTGTAGTTATATATAAAATTTTGGAATTTACGAGTACTTCACAAAATATGATCAATTGTTGCTCCGAACGTACTTAATATAAAAATTCGTGATTTGTTTCATTTAATACTTTGAAATTTGTATTTTATTCTTCTGTAAATGCATCTTTCAAAAAATAAATATTTCATTAAAAAATATTTTAAAAGAAATGAAAATTCCTATATAAACGCGATGAGATAAAAAATTTAAAAAATATATGCGTATTCCTAGTTCTATTGTCTTTAAAGGACAGTAAGAAAAAAATGGGCATTTCACACTTCACAGTTCTAAAAAATCAACTTTAAGTATGAGGGTGCGCTCTGCCTACACATGCACTAGCAAATTGTACTCGGTCAGTCTTTGATCCAAGAGCTGAAGAATTATAAAATGAAGGACCGTCTGCCTGATTAGTGTTTCAAGTGTTATTAATATTTCAGATGTTCACTCTTCCCCGCAGAATGGATGGGTGACAGCGAAACGAATTCAAATACGAGCCATTCCACGTCAAATCGCATAAGAAGTGACACGGCTTTTTTAATGTATATTTTTTTATTAAATCTGGACATCAAAAAAAGTCTCATGTTTCTGATCACGATTTTAAGAAAAGAAAATCTCGAAGTCTCGATCAGGTTTTTCGTCCAGTTTCCCTGTTTCAATTGGGAAATGCTGAGATGGCCCCTTGTTTTGCTTCTGGACATAAATGTAACTTCATTATCTGTGCACGTCTTCCAGAATTCAGTGGGAAATACAGTTATTCAAATTATCGTTTCCATGTTGTCGCGGCAGGAAATATTATTCCTTGACGAAGGACATCATGGATAAGAGCCCAAAATTTATTGCTTTTTTATCCTTGAAAATAGATTTTATTACATGGGAGCTGTTTTTTTATTTTATAGAAAATTCAAGTAGTATATGACTTCGTGTAGGGATCACAGAATTTTGAAAATGTGCACAGAATTCACTTCGCCCCATAACACGTCATACGCAGTCTTAACTGGTTTTTGACGTAAAATAAATAAATAAAAATAAATAAATAAAGTCGTGTAAACCACGATTTACTAGTGAAGCTTGATTTAGAGGAGTCATGGCAAATTTGTGATTTAAGTCGGAAAAATAGAGTTGCCTTCTAAAAATGCTTCTTGTCAGCAAAGAGAGCGTTGAGGTCAGTGGCATTAAGCGGAAAATCCAGTGAATATAGTGAAAAAAGTGGAAATCAGGGAAATGACAATTTAAGCTTTTCAGATAGTTCGTCAAAGTGTCTGCGAAATTAATGTAGAGAAGATACACAAGAGTTTAATTGCAACAGGAGATACCCTTGTGAAGAAAAGAACATTGCCATAAAAGCGGTATCCCATGAGAAATTTCCGACAGTACACAGTCCACAGAAATTTTTTTTCACACTGAAGATCCTTCGCTGGCGATTGGAAAATCAGACAAGAAAGACATTATTAATAAACTTATCGATTCCTTTCACTCGACAGATCACAAGACATTGAAAATTCAAATTTTGACCATTTTTCTAAGTTGGAGATACAATAAAATTAAACGACACTTCGCAGCAACCAAACACGTGATAAAAGTGGCTAAAAAGTTGGATGAAGAAAATGGAATTTTCTCCAGACCTGAAAGTAAATTCGCTAGGACATTAGAACTGCGCATTGTGTCGCAAGTTCAGGAATTCTAAGGTAAGCAAGAACAAATATTTTAAGTAAGGAATGAGGGACCAGAAAATTTCAAAATATTAGTCATAACGTGAGTCAAGAATTCGTCATTTAATAATCAAACACAATCCTTAAGTTGTACCACTTATCGTGTATCGTGTTAAACTCTATCTTGAACATGATGACAGATGGTCAGTTTTTCTCTTCCGATTTTACTGATTTTCTCAGAGCAGCGGCTACGTATTTTGCATCGGGGTCTCTTCTCTTTTGTTGGGGGCAAGAACGCGTCTCTCCGTACATTGTAAATGTACCTAGGTTACGGGCACACTCCTTCGAGAAACGACGACCAGCAACACTCCTCCCAATGAAAATAGGAAACAGCGGGTTTCGTATACGTGACGGTTCAACTCCGCTGGATTGTGACCAAAGACGCTCGTCTTTGGCCGGACGAATGGAAACTGTTAATACTTGCATTTCTCCCGAGCGGGTGTAATCAATGTAGACTGTCTCAGGATTCATGTGAAATTATCACTAGTTTGATTAATATCTAGAAGTATATTGTGTATATATATGAGGGAGAATGTGATATAACAGGAAGAAGAGCGAACTCAACTTACATTGTGATTTCTTCTTCTTCTTTTAGTGCCATACACTGATTAATGCGTAGTCTAGTCTCCAGAAGCCTCTAGCGTCTTCTTGTGATACTTATCCTGAGCAAGTATACTTAAGGTGGTTTGCCATTGCTTTGCCTAGGTGCGCTATTGCGCCAATTTTCACATTTGATTTGAATACCAAGTAGCGCAGGCCAAGATACAATATCCGCAATCTCATCGTGTAATTCAAATTGAAACTCTGATGTCGTGCTAAATTGCTAGAGGATTTAATTTTGGCAGGATCTGCCATGTGCCTTTCCTGGGTTCTGTTTCACATGCCGAGAAGCGTCTGAATGCATGCCGTCGGTTTTTGGCACCTCAAAAATCCCCCAACTTGCACTGGGTTTGAATCCGCGAACTTGGGGTCAGTAGCCCGTCATGATAACCACTATACCATCAATGCCGATTTGTTGTGATTTCCCCCCTCCCTCGAAAAAAAAGCATTCGCTAAACCAAAAGACTCCGATTTAAATTTTCCCCTGATCTCCGACTCGGTATTTTGTTAGATAATGGAGAATGAGATTTGAGGATGGGCAATCTGCTCATCATCCTGTCGTAAGGTTGAGAGTGACGATGTAATGGACGAAGGTAAGATCGCTCGCAATCTATAGTCCGTTTTACAGTGTACTCATTTGGCATTCGCTTAGAAGTCATACAGGGAACGACGGAAGTCACCATTCTCAGTTTTTTACCTTTCAACTCCATTCCAGTAGAGGTCAAATAATAGACGTGAGACGTTTGTTTAATATTACGTTAGTGGTTGTTTACAAATAATAAAACAGATCTGAGCTCCGGGGATAAAACACGTAAATAACTTTTCATCAAATAGTCTACTCTGTGTTGCTCATAACAAAATTTCAAATTCTTATCATGTTTAAATTTAACAGAGTAAAAAAATAATTCGCTGTACGTTAATGGTACGTTAATGCTGTACGTTAATAGTTAATTACATCAATGCCATAAGACGTCTTATTACAATAAGAGATTGGATAATAATCAAACGAGGCTGTTAAATCAAATTGATGAAACGAATAACCAAATAAACATGCGACCAACATTGCAAATTAATAAAATGTATTTTTAGCACTCCGTGTGTGAAACAGCTATTTTTTTCACGGTATGCGAAACATTCCAAAGCGTGTGTGAAACATCTGTAACGGTTCACAATTATCTTCAGTCTTGACGACGTCTTTGTTTATTATTTACAAACAATAGAGTTACGACACTGACTGGAATCCATTTAATTTATATTACTTCACGCATTGCGTTTCGGGCACGGCGTTTTGGAAAATAGTATACGTAACACGGGCGCGAGCTGATTCCCGCACTCGTTTCTTTGTCCAAACGTAGCGAGGACGACGAAGTCGACTCGTGTGTGAATCACCTGTTTCACGCCCTTCTTATGTAAATTACTATTTGGACTCTAATAAACAGGAAATCTGTTAAAATTTGGAGAGAAGGCGATATGAACTTTTCTTTAATATTATTACACTGTACGAATTTAGAAAGTGTGTTATGTTGAAAACTAGCGGTGCTAAACAACACGCATTTTCTCAGGTTGTTTTAACAGCTGCGCACATATTACCTGCAAACATGTTTCCTCCCAGCATAAGTGTTTTGTCCGTGCTGATATTCGAACAGAAAAGTGGATAGTTTTTGCGGCAACACATCGAATTGACGACATCTTCGACCCGAATGTGTTAGCGACAACACAGCGTATTAAAATAGTAATTTACTACATATAGGAGCAAGAATTTTTTGTATCAGTTTTTCTATCGAAGAGACTCTGTTTTTCGCTGCAGCATTACATAACTCTCTCTATACAACATTCTGGGACTTGGCGTATTGCGTCACCTCCTTCGCTTTTTACTTTATCGTTACTGTTTACACAGAGAGCATGTTATGTATTGCTTCACGGAAAAACGGCGAATTTTCGGCAGAAAGCACTCGTTTGAGCGCCCTGGTAACGAAAAAGTGGATAAATCTAGTTGCGCAATTTAGAAATAAATCCTCTAACACGTGGTGTAGCCAGAATTCGTATTAGTGGGTCATAAATACCGAAAAATCGAATGACGCCATACATCTATTCATCTGTCTGTCTGTCTGTCTGCATTTATTTCACACAAAATATGCGATAAATACTAATATTTTTACAAAAATTGTATATGGCCTTATTTAAATACTAATTAATATAAAATACTAAACTTAAATATTAAAGGTATCTAATTTTGAAGAATTGTAAACCCCTCAGCTTTACGGATGTAGGTAGTACCATAGAGCATTCATACATATTTAAAACTATTTTGCTGAGTGAAACGTTTGCTCCTATGAAATATTTTCCCTCTCGTTGGCTGCAGTTGATTTGAATACATCAGTGAAAACCTCCATTCAGCATTTATCATCGAGGTCTTTAGGTTTCCTTTGGATCGTTTTGCACTTAACCAGGCATCATGAACAATTACCGTTGTAAATTTAAATAAGAGTATCTTTTTATAGGGAATAAATACATCGTACGGAATACATAGTATTGTTATGAAATTGAAGATTAAGTTGGACAGCAATAGATCCTAAAAGTTGGAATAATTATCAACAGTTTTTATGCTGAATGACAGGGTAACCATAGATTATAAATTGAGCCTATTTATCAAGTCTGGAGTATATGATGGTGTGGTGTGCGTATCCTGTTAAACTGAAGAGACCTCCCGCTCAAGATTTTAACAGCGCGATTCAAGATCAGATTGAAAAGCATTAATTGCTGAATTATTGAAAGACAGCTTACCTGAAAATGTTAATTCTGGTATTGACATTGGCTAGTAATTTAATGCAATAAGTTGTTCATTTATCAGTTCGACTGGAATTAACAGCATTGTTGGCGTTTTGTGCTTGAATCAGTGGCGGCTGGTGCACGAACAAACTGGAGGTTGCAGATCCATTAAATGACGGAAATTTATTTTCCAATATTCAGAACATTAATAGATAGAACATAATCAATTCATGTAAATTAATGAAAACTATGTGTAATAAAATCTTTATTGAAATATTACTTACATAATTGTGTATGTATTATCCGTGTCAGGTATATTCACCTTCCGCACACGTAGTTCTGGCTTCGATTTCTAGTGGACACTCAAGTTTTTGTATTAGTTATGCATTGAGACAATTGACGGTAATAGAATTGACACAAAACAAGAAAGAACATGGTTTCGAAAATACGGTGATCGCAATAAGCAACAACTGTTGTTTGCACACGTTTTATACAAATAAAATTATTTTATTTCCAAAACTTCACTAACCTGGTTTTTATTGCAATAATGAAAGTTCTACACACACTCGTATTCACAACGCTCGCAGACTGCTGACAACTGGTTGCCGCGAGGCCGCGAAGAAGCACACACCTTGAGGCAGAAGGGAACTTCTACCAGAACGGCCAACTTTACTCAAGAACTCATCGAATGTACGTTTTGAATCAAGAGGCCTAATATGAACAATTCTCCAAATATCATATATAATGCATTTAATAAGTCAAGAATTCACTAAACTGTTGTACTTTTAATAACATTCGAAATTTATAAAATTAAGTTGCAGATAGATTCAGGCGTAGTCAGAATATTGGTATTCCTCTCAGGCGCAGCGCAGCGCTAAAGCAAATTGAAGCAATGAAATATTGGAAGACTATTATCGAAATCAGAGCAGTTGCTATTGTTACAATAACTAGATAGTTTAGAGTTTGAATCGCTGAACATTGGTTTCAAAAATCTTAGACTTCAGAACTGTTCCGTCGGTACTCAGCCCGAGACATAAAATCTCAATTGAGAGCGTAGGAGTCTTTCAACATGCAACACTGCTTCAATCGCGCATGACAGAGAAACGTAAGTTTTACCAGATAAATATTCATCTCCGCTTCTTTTCCTTTCTTCCTTCTTCTTCTTCCTTCTTCTTCATCATCATTGATCTGTTGACTATTCATCTTATAATTATGGTTTTCTTGTTATACGCTCTAAAAATTAAGAACGGACTCCACTCTTCTTATTTCTCCTCACATTTCATCTTTTCTCGACCGCTCAATTCATTCCATCGCCCTTTACATGTGCTGTGCGTTAACTGGCAGTTAAACGTTAGTCACGAGTTAGAAACGTTATAAATTAGATAAGTTATATGTTGGTTAGCACTTATACGTTAGATATATAATACATGTCAACATCGCTCTGGCAACTCCACCCCGTCGCATCACACGCCTGGAGCAGTAGTAGCACCTCTGTCCGTATTCAACACAGTATTACACAATGTCGATATTGTAGATGCAGAGGTAAATGGTTCCAGATATATCCAAGGGGAGCGCCCTACTTAATTTTCAAAAGGGACGGCAGCAGCTCATTAGAGAAGATACGGCAACGTCTGATCATGGTGGGGAGGTGGGGACGCGGATTGTGAGGGCTTAGTCTTCACTGAGATTATCTCTTGAAGTTCTTTTTCGGCAAGTAACACTTTTATCACCCCTCTGACATTTACACACACAAAAGAACACCAAACACTTTTCAGAGGCTTAAAATGAATTCCATGTAATTCCGAGCGTAATTGAAATTATTACACCCCATGACGTGTACATGTATTCGTATACACCAATATTGTTAGCTATTTATTCGAGACTTTTCGTTAAATATTCACATTTATCTGACACAATGAATTTGTAGATAATTCTTAGCGAAGGCAGCGTCCACACAGAGAAGAAACAGCTCGTAAAAATTACAGGTGAATATAATTCATCGTTCTAAACCTGATTTGTAGAAAGGGCATAGCTAAGAAAAACTGTGAAACTTTGTCTTGTTACTTTCTCGTTCTTACTTCCTAAGAAGAGTAAGTATTAATATCGTGTGCCGGAAAACAGCGGATTTTTGACAGAAAACCCTTATTGCATGGATCTGGTATGAAAAAGTAGTTGTTCCTATGTTCAGTATATTACTCCCTCTAACACGTAGTAAGGCCAGAATCCATGTTTTGTGGGTCGTTTATACCGAAAAATCGATTGCCGGCAAAACGTCCGTCCGTCCGTCCCTGTCGGTTTTCTTCTAAACTAATGTTCTTCGCTCAATTTAAAGGGATTCAAGACCATCTGCGTACGAAACGGATATTTTGATTTTGGGGGTACTTTACATGAAGCCTCAACAACATACGCAAAATTTTCTCAAAACTGGCTCCAAATTTTTGGATTAAAATTTGTCCTCCAATAGTGTAAAGAACGATTAAAATAATCTCCATATTTTCGAAAATTGAAAAAAGGGAACATTTCACAACAAAAATGAAGATGGAGATTTTTGACCTTCAGAAAATTAGCTTTAAGAAATAAATTTTTTAAAAGATCATATATGATGATTGGGTAAAATGAAGTCTTAACGTAATTTCTGTTTGGAATTAATGCAATTTATAAAAGAACATTTTCTCAAAAACTGTTCCAAATTTTTTCTGTACATTTTGTCCACAGAAAGAACAAGAAACATAAAGGGATGGCGGAGGTATCATTTAGTTGAACTCTTTGATTTCCCGAAAATTACATGTTGCGACATTTCCAACATAAGAGATGCAATTATATTTTTAAGCGTCGGGAAGTTCATGTAGTATAATATTGCGATGCCGTTACAAATAATGCAAGAACTATGTACTGTTGTAGCACCACTAATTGATTAAATGGACTATGTTTTATCAATAAAACTAGACTTCACGCTAATAATCAATTGATAGAAGTGAGACGAAAGTGTATTTAGTCTGGCGTATTTGAGACTATGAGCGGCAGAGTGGACTAACCCACTTTGGAAGAAATGAGAGAAAAATGGGTTTGAATATTTCATGAAAGTTGTTACATAGAATTAGTTTTTTGGTGACATTGCTATCTCAAGTCACTATGACATGTTAGGCAACAGAAGGTACGTAAATATGCAACACAACATACTATAATAACTAACATGTTCTTATTGATGTAGGTCAACATTGTTCTTTTAGGATTTTGGTTTTATTTTGATGCAATAAGTAAGAATACTATATAATTATCGTATTTATTTTTAACAAAAGCTGTGAACATAACAGAATGTACAGTTAAATCAAATTGAACTCTAAAAATAATTTGTAAACAACCTCTTTGAGTAAGTCTTCGGTTTGTAGCTCACAATCACGGGCCTGTACCGATGATCGAATGTTGTTGTAAAAATCATGACATACTGGGAGAATAAAGGACAGTAGTTGAATAAGATCATTTTTGTTGGCTTCACTGGTGATATTGTCAGTGGGATATAGGAGTGGCAGTGCATTTCTATTGCAAGTAATTTTCCTTTACTGATATCAAGTGTCGCAAAATTACCTTTCAGTGGCGTATACTGCTTTCATGCCCTGGGCTACCGCTGATCTTAGAAATAAACTTTTATTATATAACTATATATAATCTTCGATTATGTAGTTTGTCTAGTTTGTACTATTTTTATGATACAATATATATTCATGATATATATTCATGAAACACTTTCATTTTTAAAATATCTCGTTATACGAATGACGATTAAAAGGCTTCTCTAATAAATACACTCATTGTCAACAGACGAACTTCCCGAAGTTGGCTGTGACATTTTTTCAAAATATTTTACCAAATATCTGACAGTTTACTTTGACACTATCACATACTTAATATCTTGCAATTTTAACACAAGCACACTTAATATAGTCTATTATGTATTTGTACACTCACCACCAATCGTGTGTGTCGTGCACAAAAGCGCACATCTAATTTACTCTGTCCGTTTACTGTCCACTGCCTCCGAACTGCTCCGAGCGTGTCAAGGTACGGCAACCTGAGCCCTTGGCTGGCCCTTTCTTACCAATAGGAGGGGGAGTGAGTCATGCAACGAACGCATGCTGTGTGGATGCCGCTGAGTGCCAGCGGTTTCTTCGGCGTTGCCGCCTTTTCAGAGGATTGATGCGCCGACTAGCGAGAGATTTAATACACATCTGAGCAGAACAGATTATAAGGGATTTTGAAAAATGTAGGTCACTGAAAAAGTAGCTACAATTATTTTTAATATATCTTGTCAGATTTTTATTCTCGTAATTTTCTCGGACTACCGCTGGTAGCCTCCATAGCCCACAGTGTACGCCACTGAATTATTTGAATATTGATATTGAATTTTATTAGGAGGTTTTTTTCTAAATGGCAGCCATTGAATTTTTAACCAATCCACCTTAGTTTTCGATTCAGACTGTTTCCCGTTTGCAATGTGTCGGTCCAGTACATAGGCAGAAACGAAGACGGATTGGGTCATTTGAATCACTGTAAACGGATTTTTCTTCGTAGCATTTTGTGTTACTCGATGCCAGTCTGCAAGTACAAACATGTATGTATGCATTTTCTCTCCTTTTCTATTTGTCGAAAGTCTTGGTCGCAAGGATGGTATAAGTGACCACTAGAAATTTGGTTTATTTTATCCAAACTCAGAACTGGAGATGTAGAAATGTAATTAGATAGCTGTTTAATATTGCGATTCTGACCCCGCATTCGTCAGAATACATGAAATGATTAATACAATAATGATTAATAGTATCTTCGGATACATTCAGAACAACTTCTACTATTCAATCTTTTGAAAATGTTGAATAAATATTCACAAAATGCCAACAAAACGGCACAATCGACACACTGCTTATGTCGGCGAATATTATGTCGCGTGCTTTTGTTAGCAGCAAGGAGGACTAACCTCAGGTTAGTTCACTTGGCTTCCAAGGAAGTGCTCGGCCGGCGGTTGTCGAGAGATTTTCTTGGCGTTTTTCTCCGAAATGGATTGCCCTTGTGGCCGAAAAATACGCGTACTGAAACACGTCATGAATAACTTCACGCCAAGTTTCGTTCAGTTTCACATTTTCCAAATTTGAATGTGCCCTTCGAGAATTTTGGTGCAACTAGCAAAATAAAAACAAGCAAACTAAAACACGTGATGTAAGTAAATTTAGGAGAGGGAGATGCCAAAATTGTTAGAAATGGGCCCAAAGAGCCCAAGACCCATTGTTCTAAATTTCAGGGGATTCAACGTGTTCATGTTCAAAACAACTTTATTAAACATTGTGATTCGTCATTCCTTTATTTGTGATTGTTCTCACTATAGATACACTAGTTTTTTCGTAATGTAAAAATCAGATCCATCTCTTTTGATCGGTTTTAGCTGAGGTCTTCATAGGCGTGTGAATATTTATTTGTCTTACGAATGTACCTAAATGCTGAAATTCGGTTGGATGGTATGTGTTACTTGAGGTGGTGCTTAAGTGAGGTTAGGACGTTGTCACACAGACAAAACTAGTTAATACACCTCGTCGTAAACATATACTCCAATATCTAAATAACTATACATACACTATGTAATCAAAAGTATCCTGACACCCCCCCAAAAACATACGTTTTTATCTTAGGTGCATTGTACTGCCACCTACCGTCAGGTACACATTCTCCGCGACCTCAGAAGTCATCGTGCAACAGCAGAATGGGACGCTCCGTGCAACTCATGGACTTTGCACGTGGTCAGGTGATTGGGTGTCACTTGTGTCAGAAGTCCGTAAGCGAGATTTACATCATCCTAAACATCTCTAGGTTCACTGTTTCTGACCTGATAGTGAAGCGGAAACATGAAGGTACATGCACAAAAGCGTACAGGCAGACCTCGTCTGTTAACTGACAGAGATCGCCGACATTTGAAGAGGGTCGTAAAGAGTAGTAGGCAGACATCTATCCAGAGAATCACACAGGAATTTCAAACTGCATCAGGATCTACTCCAAGTACTATGACAGTTAGGCGTGAGGTGAGAAACCTTGCATTCGATGGTCGAGCGGCTACTCATAAGCCACACATCACGCACGAAAATGCCAAATGCCTCCTCGCTTGGTGTAAGGAGCGTCAACATTACTCGATTGAACAGTGGCAAAACGTTGTGTGGAGTGACGAATCACGGTACACAATGTGGCGATCCGATGGCAGGGTGTGGATATGGCGAACGCCCGGTGAACGTCATCTGCCAGCGTGTATTGTGACGTACTAGAGTGAAAAATACAGACGACTGTTCTGATTGATATATACAATATATTTACAGAATTTTTACAATTAATGTACAATGATTATGACACAAAAATCTAGCCCCTTGGCAACCTTTCAATTCTCTTAGCCGCAAAACCCCGCGACCGTCCCCTAGGCCTCGCCCAGAACCACTGCTTCGGAAACAGCAAAAAGCAACGCGAAGTGCGAAGCTGTCGGACATAGAGTCCCGTAACTACACCAGTTACATGGCTTGTCGCCAAACCGATCTTCGACCCGAAGATCACGTGCAAGGATTGCACTGGAGATACCTCTCGTCTTTCGACACCCAGCGTATCCCGCGAGGCTCGTGTCGGCGCGGCCTTAAATATCCGACGGCTCGCCCCCACCCTACAAGCGGCGGGCGTCATACGGCTCGCTGGCCAGCCTTTCCAGAGCTGCAACCGACATCTCTTAGACTCGCATCCGCGCGCGTCCCTTTGAAGGAAATTCCAGCCGGGATTCCTGAGGGCTTTTCCAACCGGCGCGGCGTGGCGCCGCACCCGTCCACCCCCATCCACATCCGGCTTAACGCGGGTTTCCCCGAAGCGGCCCGACGCACCGGCGCCGGACCAGGCGACGCTACAGTATAGTGCCAACAGTGAAATTCGGAGGTGGTGGTGTCATTGTGTGGGCGTGTTTTTTCTGGAGGGGGCTTGGACCCCTTGTTGTGCGTTGCACTATCACAGCATAGGTCTTCATTGATATTATAAGCACCTTCATGCTTCCCACTGTTGAAGAGCACTTCGGGGATGGCGATTGCATCTTTCAAACACGATCGAGGACCTGTTCATACTGCACGGGCTATGTCGGAGTGGTTTCACGACAATAACATCCCTGTTGTGGACTGGCCTGCACACAGTCCCGACTTGAATCCTAAAGAACACCTTTGGGATGTCTTGGAACGCCGACTTCGGGCCAGGCCTCACCGACCGACATCGATACCTCTCTTTAGTGCAGCACGCCGTGAACAATGGGCTGCAATTCCCCAAGAAACCTTCCAGCACCTGATTGAAAGTATGCCTGCGGGAGTGAACACTGTCATCAAGGCTAAGGATGGGCCAACACCATATTGTTATTTTTTTTATTTATTTTACGTCAAAAAACTGCGTATGACGTGCTATGAGGAGAAGTGAATTCTGTGAACATTTTCAAAATTCTGTGATCCCTGCACTAAGTCATATACTACTTGAATTTTGAATGAAAAAAAACTTGACTTCCAGCATTATCGATGGGGGCGCCACGAACTTGTACGTCCGTTTCAGCCAGGTGTCCGGATTCTTTTGATCACATAGTGTAACTACAAAATATGAGCATTTTTTTACAATTATCTTGAGTAAGGAATTGTCTTTTCATTTAAAAAAAATCAGTTTCTCCCCAGAAAATGATTTCATAATATTTGAGATTGTTGTATTCTGAATATATTGAATGTGTTCAGCTGTTATGATAATGATTTAATATCAGTTCCGAATAAACTTCTGACAACACTATTCTGAAAGTCGTGTTATCAGTTAAATATAACCTTGGTATGGCTCAACTGCACTCGGCGTATTTTCCACTAGTCGGAGATATTTGTGGGATGGGTCATTCGAGATAGCTGATTAGCCCATTGCGCGGCTCTAAGGATGGGGAATGGTGACACGTTAGGGTATTAATCTCCTCGTGCTCAGCTTTGGAGAGCGACAGTTAATTACCCCCAATCTCTACAGTGGTCGAGATCAGCTATTCGAGATCAGCAACAAGCCAATCAAGGTATCAGTTGAGCCTTTACCTAACATGGGGGCGGAATTGTTCTACTGAAGGTACTTGAACCGAGCTAATAAATCAAACAACTTAAAGTATGTCCTGACAACTGAGAAACTGGAATCGCACAAAGTACCGGTAGAGCCTCTGGCCTATATACGAAAAGATGTAAAGTTATTTTCTCCCCTTGTCTCTACAAGCGTTAAGCGCACAAAATGCACAGGGTTAGCACTAGTGATTGATGGAATCGTAATAAGGAAAAAATGTCGGCAACCGACGGAGTTCTCTGTCCCGAACGCTAGTCCTCCCGGTGTTGATACGTCCACACCAATTTACAATCTAAATCCAACACAGAACAATTAAAATCAAGTTTGTCAAAAACTCTTTTTGTGTGAAGTCGGAATGTTCTATAGTGAAGTGACAATATAAATTTAAAGGCCTAGTGCGTGTTATTAGTATATAGTGTCTCTGTTGGAAAGATCACCTAGTAATACAGCGTGGGAATAGATTCCCTTATAAACTTATTGTTCCATTACAATCTTTCATTGATGTGTAGCTATAGTGTTAACAGCCTTTTCAAGAAAAAACGTTTGTGCACTTGCTATTGTGTGCCACTGTTGAAACAGCTATTAATTATATATGTCGTATTGTATGCATTTTATGTTCCTAGAGACACTTAATATTGTGTAACACGGTGGAAACAGCGATTAATGATTGCGTATATCGCATTGTATGTATTTTTATGTTTGATGTTCATTTGATATTATGTTTTTATATTTGTTCGGTAATAATTGCCAAGGAGGCCGATTGATACTTTTGTAATTTGAAACTGCCATGCAATGTAAGGATGGGTATTCGCATTTGCGTTGCCGGTCGGGTGATGTTACAAGGTGACATGCTGGCTAGGCGGATGACACAGAGCGCACCCTTTCATAGGACCCAGCGGGCAGCCGGCCCGGCGTTCTCTGGTCACTGAGGCGCCCCCTTCCACACCAAAGGACGCGCTGACGCTCCCGGCACCTTAGGCCCTCCCATGAACTCTTCTGCGAAAGCGGTTGTTACAATTCACGATACATCGACAGCACCCGAACCCGAAGCAACATGTCTACGACGCAGTAAGGACGTCTAGGAGATACCCTTGCACCTAGAGGCAAGAAAATATATGTGTCCGGGTAGGAAACGTCGAATATTCGAAAATAAGCTCATCAGTCAATTTTAAGCACATTTTGTCTATTAAATAAACTACTTGGATATTCTGAATGGCTGAGCCGCAATAAGCGCTCGAAAGTTGTTTTCAAAAAATGCTTTCTGGGCAAAAATTTATATTGAAGAAGCACAGAAAAACTCCAGAAACATGTAAATTGTTTATTATTTACAAAATAAATGAAAATATTTGGTCAGAGAAAAATTAACCCAGAAATAAAAAAAGCACCCAATTTACTCAATTCGACTGTTTTTTATTTCACAATAAATCACACTGAACTAGAGAATAAGACATTTACTGTTCCTTCAATTATACAGTTTGAAGCATTGGCATTGTTTGCCCTAAACAGTTCAATGTTACACTAAGTTCCAAGAAAAAAGAAAACTTTCAAACTTGTTTAAAAGACATGATTTTTTCTGGCCTTGCGTTTGCACATGTCATTAACTGTTTGAAAAATTATATAGTTGCATCAATGCAGTTGCATGCAAGCGAATGCAACGAATTTTACATTATATCCACAAGATACCAGGGCACAGCGGGGAGGATAAAAATAGGTAAACTAAATTTTGTTCAATTTTACATTCTCATCTCCGTCATCACAATTAAAAATAAAATTGCGAGAACGCGCTACAAAATAACTTTATTTGTTTATTTACTACAAGCTGAAATAAAACAACGGTGTACGCGTATTTATCATAATAATTTATTAGACAGGAAAAGAAATGAGTCATATCTATAGTGTAAAATGGAATGGATTTTATTTACATCCTCGCCACGATCCCTCGGTACCACTTTATTGCGGTTCGATCCGTACCACTTCACTCCTTCCGGATTATTTACAAAGGGTTTTCAAATGCTTGGCCGCTCCCGATCATATTCTCTGGGACACTAGTTTTCAGATTAGCTGAAACACAGGATTGACCAGGAGAACGTTCGCACATCTGAAGAGAAGCAGATCATGACATATTAGACGAACTCGTGGAGATCATTTGTGCAGCTATGCAGCGTTATATTAGCACTTAAGTACTATTCTGGAGACTAATGGACGCCATGTGGAGTCATGTGTGTGACGGACGCGATGTCCACAGATGCCATGCATTGTATGATGAAGCAACACAGGGAAAGTGTTTCATTTGGATTAATTATTCAGTTCTCTTCCTCGTCTCCTAGCCAATGTTCTCATGACATTTACTGTACGCGCGATTACTCGTTCAGCAAATTAGGCCAGGGCTGCTCGGGTGGGCGGCCTACTTGCCGTGCCCTAGCCCTGCGCTTATCTGAAGGCGGCATGCGCGGCTTGCTACTTGATGAGTGAGCTGGGAGGAAGGGGAGGTGCTCGGGCGCAGTCGGCTTCAGTCTAGTGAAACGAGAGGGGTACGCAGGTAACTGCAGCTGGCCACAGCGGACAGTTTGGTCCAAATCTTTGCAATTGAGCGCCCTTGAAATAACAGTAGCGAAATTTGGAGTTGAATTAATATGAACCAGAATTGACCTCGCAGTGGTCTTAAGCGTTATTCGTTCAATGTATTTCCGCATCGTGAAAGACCTTTCAATGTCCTATCAATGTGACGTATATGGGGATAGATTATGAGGTATACTATATGTGCGCATGACGCAGTGTTCGTAAATGATAAGGGGCCAATAAGTGCATTATGTGTGTTTTCATGTGCTTCTCATATAACATGTGTCTATGTGTGTACGACGCAAATACGCGTGAGAGGTAAAGACTGCTATTCTCAAATAATTCAATATTAATTTCTTATTACTAATTTATGTAAAAATTATTTCGATGGTTAGCTTAGTGGGCGGGTGATTAGCTTACGCGCCTCTGAACACACAATGGGCGGGTTTGATCGCGGCGGAGGCGTGTAAAGTTATTTCGAAGGGCCGAAAATCACGCAATGGCTATATCATGTTTGTTTTATGTTAAAAAATGTCTGGCAGGTGCCAGACAAAATTAAATCTCTCCGGCAATTTCTTGACCTAAAGATCTCCCATGAACCATATCTAAACCAAACAGTTCGGATATGGTTAACTGAGATATCTGGCGGAGAAAGTGTAAATCATACCGAGACGTTTCTAGGGGACGCCTGTGTGGCGAGCCTGCTCGAAAAAGGTCCCTTAGACACGCGCTGGGGTGGACTTCAAAGGAAGTTTCAGTCGAAAATGCGTGTACGGAACTACTGCCGATGGCCGTGTCACTGCAGATAACCCATTCGAGAAAACAGTGATTTCCTTGGTTTCCCCTGATCGCATCCAGATGAATGCCGGACCAACACCCTGCAATACGGGCGAACGACCGTACACGATCCTTCTCTCCCTAACCATTCCCCATCCTTAGAGCCGAGAATGGGGAATGGCGACACGCAAGACGGCTGCTAATTTTTCTTGAATTCTTTGTTGGGACATGATCTAGCTTTATGAAAGAGAGTTATAATTGTCAAATTTTTGTTAATATTTACTTGAAAATATTTATTTTTTGCACCAAATGTTCTACGATTTGTAATGAGGTTTAGAAAAAAATGACTGTGATGTGTTGATTCGGGGAAAAATTCTGCTATAAGAGGTACACAGAGGACACAACCGTTGGGCGAGAAAGTACATGCTGTTTTAGCACAGCTATTTCTGAACGGTTTTAGATTCTACTGCAACTGACCTGTAATGAGAAACGGGTAAGAGCTGACTTCAATTACAGCCTTTCATTTCATTGGATAATATAAGCTCCCTCTTGTGAGCACATATTTTATTCATTTTAACTGGATGAAATAAGGAATAAATCATCGTTCGGCTTTGGTCGTGGTATCGCACATGGTGAAAAGTAAACGTGAAAGAGAATGTATAGGGAAATTCTAAAGAAGGAATTTTGCAAGAACATGTTCATCACATGTGGTCGAAAGAAGAGCAACAGATCTGTATGCGGTAACTAGCGCAGGTGACTCCGTCAAGGGCCGTGATGGGCCGCGGGAGTGCACTGTTTGTGTTCTGTCGGAGGTAAATGCAGTATTTTCCAAGTGCCGTTTTCGGTGGATCACTTGAGATGTGAAACAATGTGGCTGCGCGCCAACCTGCCTGAGAACGCCAAGTAGTAGCATGGCTATCGATCTTCAGTGCTCCTACCAGTTCTCCTCGGATTCTCTCGCCATCGCACGCTGCCCCATTCTATGGAATGAATGACAGCTCTCGACCGGTGTCTACTACTCAGCTCCCGCGACGCCTTCAGTATTAGTTTCCAAGATCTGCCTGAGGCTCTTGAATAATCTAACTAAGCGCGTTTATAGAAGACCTCGCAAAACATTTCCTGTCAGAGACAGGTTACGAACATCTTGCATTAATCAACTGATTGAGATCTCTTTCGTGAAGACCACACACGCGAATTAGTGATAGCTGGCCGAGGTTCTCTTTTCTGATCCTCTGTAAAGGTACAGAGAAGAGAACCCGAACAAGCTTCTCCGAATTTCTTATACCTAATAAGAAAACTGTTTTGAGAGCGCAGTCATTTCTAACTTGAGATACATTTTCCATTCGAACTCATAACCTCGTTTACCCCTTTTCGTATATATTTTTTTCTTTGGAATATTTTGGTTTCCTCCCTTTACCATTATTTGGATCGCCAGATCGTATGGACTAAATGTTACGAGAAAACTGAAATCATGTCTTTCGTAAATCAGAATTGTTTTAGCAGCCAATAGAATTCCAAGTTAATTGTTGTCTGCTCCGATTAATTGTTAATGTCACGTATTAACTTGTCGAGTATAGATGGATCAGCCTTCCGTTTCCAGAATACCTAGAACATCGTAAGATCAAATAAAGCCTCAAATTTCGAATATCGTGAAGGACCTGACGTGACTGCTACCTAGGTACTTTTAACTAGGGAGTGACCCACGAAGTGTAGCAGTCATTTCGCAAGCTTACCAGTTGTGAAGTGCACGTTTCAAATCTTGTTCGTTTCTTGTGGAATAGGTGATGGAGAACTCAAGATTTCGTCAGGTTTTCTTATGGTTCTCAAAATTCCCTTCGCCTCTCATACCAACATCTATTCCATTTACTTGCTGATTATTGATTCTACAAAATGTAAAATTCGATTTTTTTGGGGGGGGGGTCGCGAATTGGCGGTACTACGCGAACGTGCAACTCACCGAGTCTTAGTCATTTATCAAGGGTAGGTCCACGTGACTTTTTATGGAGATATCAGCATTTTAATGCTGAATCCGATGACGATGAAGGATGAAATGGAAAATCACAAGCATACAGAGACACACACGACCATGCCCGAGGCGGGACTCGAACCCGTGATCCTTCTATCGCAGACCATCAGGGCAAAACTAGGCTACAAGAATCGGCGATTTTTTTGGTCGCTAATTGGCTGTCTAGGACCACGCGGACATAGACTTGCACTTGCACTTACGAGGCTCAGATTTATCTCGTGGCCAAAGTATGTGACTCATTTTGGGGGGATCAGCATTATGTTGGGGGATGGGATATGGAACGATGATGATAATTAAGGATGAATGGACGACACACACTTACAGACGACACACCCCTGCCGAAGGCGGGACTTGAACCCGTGATCCTTCCGTCGGAGATCGCCATGGCACTACTGCTTTAGCGATCTGGGCTATCCGAATTAATATTATTATTATTATTATTATTATTATTATTATTATTATTATTATTATTATTATTATTATTATTATTGTTATTATTCCTCTAATCCACGACTAAGATATGAGTCGGTTGGTTGTAAAATCTACTCCGAGTTGCAACCAGCTTCCAAGGGAGCAGATCTATGGACTGTCGGTGACTACAATTCTTTACGCAAAATGTGGGCTGTTCCTAATAAAGGAATGTCTTGTATATACCAGTCATTTGAATGACTTGAGAGCTTAGATAGGTTCTTTCACGAATTTGGCGGAACAAATCGGAGAGCTCTAATAAGTGCTTTTTCGACCCACATTCGGTTGGTTGGTTGTTAGTGATTCCGGTGGTTGTTAGTGGCGGTGATTTTCCCTCACTGGAAGGCGAGATCCGGCGCCGACCTACCGTCGGCTAGAGGGATTCCCCCCCCAACCAAGTATCCTATCAGCGGGGCACCGTCCCAGTCGGGACATGCTCTAAGCTCCTGACCGGTCTCTCGGCATGTGTGATAGTAAAGTGCATGTTAGTGTAAGTGTGTGTAAGGGGGGGAGGAAAGGACAAGGAAGAGATAGGATAGATCGCGCGCGGTCCGTGGCCCGTTTGTAAGGGTACTGCTCCGACATTCGCCTGGTGTTGATCGGAGATATCACAGAAAACTACCGATCAGAGCAGCCGGCCGCTAGAATTCATTTCCACGTAGCGACTGAATTCGACTTAGCTGACAATTTAGTTTCGAAAATCCTGGCACTGTTGGGACTCTAACCTAGGAGCTCCTGGTCAGAGGAACTGCAGTGACATTTGTTAATGCCCTGAGCCAACACACCCGGACCCACAGTGGCGGATCTGCCTTTCCAAACACTTATATTTAAGACGTTTCTCTGCCTCCTTGGCTAGGACGTTTTGATCGCACGGCATGGCAGCATCTACAAGTAGACACTTTTTTCTCTAAATCTCGGATAACAATATCTGGTTTGCTGGCCTGGATAGCCAAGGTTGCTAAACCTGGAGGGCCGTGCTGCCTCGACTCGAAGGTTCGCGGGTTTGAATCCTGCCTCGGGCATGAGTATGTGTGTTCGCATTGTCTTTACCTGTTACTCCTACAGTTAAAAACAATCACAGTGGTCGTTATATGACCAATATATTAAAAAAACGACCTTAAACAATCCTGTTTGTTTTACGCTATCATACCGGTAGCGGTAGCTCAGTGCATCAACTGATGTCACTGCAGCGCCTCTAACCGGGAGGTCCTAGGTTCGAGTCCTGACGGCGGCAGGATTTTCGACACTAGCTTTTCAGCCAGGTCGAATTCATCTGCTTTCTGGAGGAGAATTCTAGCGGCCGGCTGCTCTGATCGGTAGTTTTCCGTGGTTTCTCCGATCAACACCAGGCGAATGCCGGAGCAGTACCCTACCAAACGGGCCACGGGCCGCGCGCGATCTGTCCTTCCTCTTCCTCGTCCTATCCTTTCCCCTTACACACACACACTTACACTAACATGCACTACACTACCACATATTCCGGGAGACCGGTCGGGAGCTTAGAGCTTGTCCCGACTGGGGCGGTGCCCCGTTGGTGGGAGAGTCCTGGTTAGGGGGAAACCCCACTAACCGACGGTAGGTCGGCGCCGGATCTCGGCATCCAGCGGGGGAAGATCACCGCCATCTCCCGAGAAAAACAACAACATGCACTACACTCACGGGACTAATGACCTAAGCAGTTGACGCGCCCGGAAACACGAAAAAATCAATCAATCAAATTTACGCTATCATGCAATCAATTTGAATTTTTCGGACGTACAAAATTGTACACTGTTCAATAGACGTCACCGGTTTTCTTGAATGTTCGTACAACTTGGAGCATGTGTTTGGAACGTCGAGGGCAATATAGATTTACCAATGTAGTAACTACACACCTTATCGTGTCTTTTCAAGTATTCGATCCTTACTAGAATTGGACAAAATGAGACGATATGATCAATGGTTTCTACGTGTTCCTGGGAAATGCGGCATTTATCGTCTTGGGAAATTTAGAGAACTGCTTTATGATATTGACGTGTTCTCAACGCCTGATCTTTGGGTGCTATTTACACCGCTTCTGATTCCAGCTCCATTATTTCCCTTTTAAGACACATAAACGGTTGATCTTTAATGATCTGGACCTTGCCCATTCTTTTTAAATATTATCCATGCAGTGGTTTGTCTCTTCACGATTTCTTTAACCTTTTTTTGTGTCTTACGTTTCATGTTAAGCCTCATATGTTCAGTGTGTCTGTTATTTTGCGTGTCTTGTATAGTCCTGTCAGCAATGCGTGTTCATACACTTACAATGCTTATGTTCCCATTCTTCTGTCAGATTTCATGACCTGCCTCATTAGTGGGTCATCTTGATGGCTGACTGCATGCTTTCCCATCCTGACTATTGCGTTGCGCCAGGAGGCTTCAATTTGTCTGAGGCCTCTTTCTCCTTCCCTACGTGACACGCAAAGTCTGTGTTCTTCAGCTCGGGGGTGGGCAACATGATGCATTGTAAGCAGTTTTCTAGTTTTTCGAATTTCTTGCTCCGTCCAGTCCGCAAGTCTGAAACAGAATTCGGCTAGCGTACAGGCACCACGAAACTACCTACTGAAGATTATTATTATTATTATTATTATTATTATTATTATTATTATTATTATTATTATTATTATTATTTGGAACTCTGGTGTCTCGAGGAGAGTGTGTTAGCTTTCTACAAATAGTCTCAATTTCTATAGCTTTGTGGCGGTAGAAAAAGCTTACGCGGGAGTTGTAATACGTACTACATACTGCCTCTCATTTGTCAGGGCTGCGCAGTATTATACAGGCCTATACTACTACAGGTGGGTCCATCTTGCAAGACCTCAAGCGTCTCAGCTAAAATCTTTAATATGCTTGCGGGCCATAATTACATTACTCGGGCAATCCATACCTGACTTCCCTGCTGCTCTGAAAGAAGGAGGGGGAATGGAACCATGCGTGATATTAGGCCGTACCATGTTTAATGCAGTGATACACATTGGGATAATTTTGAATTTCTGAATTTACTAGAAACAAATTCTTAACTCTAAACTTAACCTATTTTTGCATTAAAAGGAGTGTTGACCCCGACAGGATACGTCCGCTAGGCGCGCAATATTCTCGCACTACATGGATGCAAGGGACTTTCACTTTTGACGAATAACCTTTCGCGGGACACAATAAATAGCACTGCGGGATGCCAGTTGGATAATCTTCTACTACTACATGAACATGTAAAAGTGTTTCTATGCGGCAAACATTTTTTCCGCCCTGAGACTTGAACTCACCTCCATTGAGTTAACTCGCCTTGCACTTCACCGCTATACCACGCAGTCTCTCCAAACCACTCACTCGGGCCTTTGTATTATGTATGAAAACATAAAGGAAAATAAAGGATCGGTTTCTGAGATTTTTCTAATTTGTATTAGATTCAAGCGAAAATTGCCTCCCAAAAGTTGTTAATGACCTTTTTAAAGCAGAGTTTGTTTATGGCAAAAATCTATATCTTCAAATTTGTAGTTTCGAAATACTTTGAACTTTTAGTATTTTTCAAAAATAGAGAGTTTACCGGAAATGGGACCAGGGCCATTTTTTTGACGTGTTTGGTTCATAATAGAAAATTTAAAGAACAAATTTGACACAGTTTTTTGAGGAAATAATTGTTTAGACAATTTCCTATATTTTATGCAAAATTACACGAAAACTACTCCTATTTAAGAAAAATTGTACGTTGCCTTATTAAAAAAATCACTATCTCGAATATTGTAGTTTTGGGTAAACGTCGAAAACCATTTGAACGTTTGCAAATTTTCGAACGGTCAGAAATATCAACAAAAATATTATTTGCCCTGTTCCAAAAGAACAACGTCTTTTAAGCGTCCTTTACGATACGGAAGACAAAGTTTACTAAAGAATCGGAGTTATTTTTGGGCAGATGTTGAAAATGTTTTTGAGGCTTCATGTAAAGTATCCCTTGAAACCAAAATATTCGTTTCAAACTCAATGGAGTAGAATCGATTGTGGAGAAAATTGCATGGACGGTTAAGATTGACGATGGACGGACGGACGTTTTTGCCGGCAATCCATTTTTTCGGTATTACGGACCCACTAAATATGGGTGTTACTACACAACGTTTAGAACACAACGAAATAGATGCGGCTGGAGATCTAAGGCCATTATGCCGAGTCCTGAAATTTGCAATTAAATGTATATTCCAGAGATTTAGGAATTTACATTGTATTGACACAATGTGTTTACGGTATGAAAGAATATAACTGAGTATTACAATGAATGAAACTTTTCAGAATGAAGAGCAATGACGGAAAAACAGTACAAGTTTATTTATTTTGTAAAATCGTATGATGTACTGGTTTCTATGGAGAACCTTATTGACATAGTTTTAGTTTGTGCAACGTATGACACCTCATCAATTATGAGAAGTAACTGTATGTATAAAAGGTGGCGGTGGTGGTTAGGCGGAAGAACAGGCTCTATGGCCTGAGCCTCGCCATTAATAAAGACATTATTATTATTATTACTTTATAAAAGGTCCTTCGGCATTTGAATAAATCAATATAATTGAAAATTGAAAAATATTAATAAAATTAACAAAAGGAAAATTATATTTTATCATTTATAACACCTGTAACAAATTTCCTATTGAATAACTCCCTTAAATTATTATTAAATTAAATCCGAGCATGATGTCACTTAGAATATTTTAAATGTCTGTTGAATTAAAGACAATTTAAAAATAGTTTGATTAAACAATTAAAAATATTCCAGTGGTTCTCTAACCACAAAATTGCGTATTTTAAATGCGAAATAGAATATTCAACATTGACTCACTCTTGTTGGATTAATCCTAGTTTCTCAAACAGAAAAAAGTCTGAGAATGTCAAGGAATCCCTCAGGAGGCTGGGCAATTTTTTCTTTACTAAGTGACAAAACATTGGAGCCCAAATGGCAATAAATCGCGTAACCTGGCAACTTTGCTGCTTGCGGGTTATTTACGAGTGCTACAGAGCTCAAGGCGCGCAGACGCGGGGCGTTGGAATTCGGTGAGAACAACGCAGCCCCCGTTGTCCCTGCCGTCGCGGTCTCGCTCGGCGCGTTCGTTCTCAACTTGACTCCACCTCTCCACAAAATGTCTCCCATCAGAAAAGAAAGCTGTCCGTAGAGTGCGAATAATACCTGTGCGATAACAGTTTAGTGAATAACCGAACAACAGTCAAGTGCAGCGAGCCTTCGTGACTTTTCAATGCATTAAAATGTCAAAAGATCAGATTGCCCAACTGAGCGGAGTTAATTTTTTGGATGTATTAAAGCCATTTTTATATGCATTTACTTTCTCTTATTGTTTCTAAACTTTCAGAGAGTTAAACAACAAAAGACTTATCCAATTCTTTTATTATGTCTCTTGTTTTATCCTGGGAAAAAGTAAGAGAAAAAATTGGAGCGTTTTTTGAGAAAAAGTGTGTTTTTATAAATTGCATTACTTTCAAGCACTAATATCCTGAAATCGACTTTTCTTTATAAAAAATATTGTAGATCACATTTTTTAAAGAGCTTATTTTGTTCAAATTTGTAGGTTTGAAATATTAACTTATTGCAATTTTCGAAAATAGAGTTCGCCGGACTAGCGTCGATTTGTTACCGTCCTTTGATAAATGCAAAGAGAAAATTTGAAAAAAATTGGAGCTGTTTATTAGATAAAAACTGTTTAAAAAATATAAAAATTGCTTATCTACGTGGGAGAAGCAGAATTAATTGCTTAGAGGTAGAGGTAGAAGTAATCGTTTACAAGGTAGAAGAGCCTGGACAAATTACATAATTTTCGAACACTTGATTTCCAATTTTAATGTCCCTGTTAATCTCCCTTTACTGCAACCAGTTTTACTATCTGGTCTTTCGTAAGAAGAGAAAATGTAATCATTCATTGGAAAACGGTGAATTGATTGATTGATTGATTGATTTTTTCGTGTTTCCGGGCACGACAACTGCTTTGGTTATTAGTCCCGTTTGTGTAGTGCATGTTTTTCTCCGGAGATGACGGTGATCTTCCCCTGCTGAATGGCGAGATCGGCGCCGACCTTCCGTCGGCTAGTGGGGTTTCTCCCTAACCAGGACTCTCCCACTAGCGGGGCACCGCTTCAGCCGGGACAAGCTCTATGCTCCCGACCGGTCTCCCGGAATATGTGGTAGTGTAGTGCATGTTAGTGTCAGTGTGTGTGTGTGTAAGGGGAGAGGATAGGAGAGGGAAGAGGAAGGACAAGATCGCGCGCGGTCCGCGGCCCGTTTGGTAGGGTACTGCTCCGGCATTCGCCTGGTGTTGATCGGAGATATCACAGAAAACTACCGATCAGAGCAGCCGGCTGCTAGAATTCTCCTCCAGACAGCGACTGAATTCGACCTATCTGGAAAGCTAGTGTCGAAAATCCTGCCGCCGTCAGGACTCGAACCTAGGACCTCCCGGTCAGACCACCAAAAAAAATCAAACTTTTGCAATTTTCGAAAATTCAGAGTTAACCGTGAAAATCGAACCTATGCCACTTTTGTAAGTGTATTTTACTATGTTTTTACAAGAAATTTAAAGAAAAAACTTGTAGCCGATTTTGAGAAAAATTTGAAAATGTCCGCGGGGTTTCATGTAAAGTAGAATTTTCTAAAGTATGATTTTCTGGAGGATGGGGAGTGAAGGTTGTGGCAAAGTATTCACCTAGTACTTTACTTTTATCTGCAGGAGTAGTTGCTACGGATACCGCGGTTGTTAGGTAGGGTATATTAGTTGGCTTGCGCAAGAGGCGGCGAGTGATATTCCACAGCGTGTGATCAGTTGGGTTGGCGGTTTGAGTTTGGAAGTGGAGATATTGGGCGTTAGATATTGCCGAAAGATATCTTACTATTTTAGTGAGTAGGTTTAGGTACGATTTTAAGAAGGGGGAACGATGTTTTTGCCAGTGATTACGTATGTATCTTTTGTGATATAATGGTCTCTGTAAGATTGGTGAAATAGGAGGTAGTGGGTTGCGTTGACGCATTGGGGGAGCTGTTAGATCTAAACTATCGAGAATGGTGTGGGTGAGGGAGTCAATGGCTCTATCAATTTCTTGAGAGCTTTTCAGTGATGGAAGTGGTGGCAGAATGTGGGAAATCAGGATCTGAAAGTGAGGCCAGTTGACTTTTTGTAGGCAGTAGGGCTGAGCTTGGCGATTTTCTTTTAATGAAGTATTAAAGGAAAAAAGAAGACATCGATGGTCTGAAGGGAGAGCGATGTGTGGCTCTACAATAATATTGGAGCTAATGTTGCTTGAGATACCGAAGTCGAGGATGTATTGAAGATTGGTAGGGATAATAGATGGGAGAATCAGGAGCATGCACTGTTAGATTTAATCTTTCAATATTTGCAAGAAGAAGGATGCCGGCAGGAGAATTGAGTCTGCTACCCCATACTGTATTCTTGGCGTTCCAGTCTCCAACAACAATTGTAGGTTGATTTGATACAAACAGTGGATCGATGTCGTCTGTTTTATAAGGAATATTGGAGGGCTTACACACTGAGGTCACAATAAGGTGGGATTGTCCGGTTTGCTGTACTGCAATGCTTATATTTTCAAACGTGTGGTTTGCATATTCAGGGAGATGATGATGGGAGATATTATTTTTCGTAAAAATGACTACACCACCACTGCTACGATTTAGTGGACGATCATATCGATACATCGTATATCCAGGAGAATAGAATAAGAATAGAGGGACCCAGGTGGGTTTCTTGGATGTCGCTAAGGCTATGTCGATATTATTGCTATGGAGAAAATGTGCGAGTATATGAATATTGGTTCGTAGGCCATTTGCATTCCACGATATTAGGCGGATTGGATGACGGGGGTTATTTTTAGACATAAATTTGAGGATAATAAAATTTCAGAGATTGGAGAATTGAATTGGTAAGAACGGGGATTATTTGATTTAACAGATTCGAAAGGAATATTTCAACTTGTTGGGAAACACTTTGTGAAATTATTTGAGAGTGAGAGTGAGTTGGGAATGTTGAAGGTTTGAGGAAATCTGAGTACAAGGGCGATTGATACGAGGACGGTGGTCTCGGTTCGGTCGGTCGGGTATAGTGCGTCGAGAGGAGAAATGTTCGGGGGTATTTCTCTGAGGTGTTGAAGTGGTGAGGAAGGGAAAAGGGGCGGTGAAAGGGTTTGGGGGAGTGAAAGATTGAGTGGACAGAACTGTTGGAGGCATGATTGGAGGTTGGTTGCGCGACTGGGAGGGAAGAACTTTTCTGCATAGAATATTTTAGTAAACCTGACATTCACGGCTGGAGGCCCGATGTGGCTTTTCACAGTTTACACATTTTGTTTCATTAGCGCACTCGATAGTAGCGTGTTGACCCGCACATTTTCCACAGCGCGGTAGAAAGCCACAGTTTTTCTTAGAATGTCCGTAGTTTTGACATTGTCGACACTAAACTGGACCAGGTCTATGACGACGCTCTTCTATTGTGATGACAGCATTAAAAAGTTCCTTTAAATTGTAGATTGCATTTCCTTCGTTTATTTTAGCGAGAGTTACTGCACATAATGGCCATGGTTTGCGTTCTCGGTTTGTTAATCTTATAACTGTTATTACAGGTAAGTTTTTTTCTACTCATTCCTGAAGTATTTCTTCTTCTTGCGGTTCGCCACAAGAAGTTGGTACAGTTCTGAGTACTACTGAGATGGTAGCTTTGGTTGGGTCTCGGTAGGTATGGTAAGATAGGCCTTTAGTTGATAGATTTTTTCGGAGCAGGGTGAAATCAACGGAGTTTACAACAACTTCCGTGTAGGATCCTTTAACTCTAGTGGTAAAATTTGCCTGTTTTAGTAGATCATTAATTATTTTCAGGAGTTCCGCGTGAGCAGGAGGGTTGTGAATGAAAATAGGGGGTATTTTTTCGATTTGTGGAAGAGAAGGATTAATATCGGCATCTTGAGTAGAAGGATCTTGAGGAATATTATTTGCCTGATCGAGTGGAGTGAATCTGTTGCTGGTGATAATATTATATAACGGGATAGTTCCAGGAGTAGGCAGGCTGCTCGGGCACTGTTCACGGGTATTTGGATACTGCAGTCGCTGGCGCTTAACTGAAGGCGATTCTGTTGTACTTATCTGATGAGCTGGAGGCTGCCTCTCGAAAGATGATTGTTGCATGGCATTGGATGAATACGCAGGTTGGCTCGCTGCGTTAGCAGCGAGCCATGAGGTGTGGGTAGTGGAAAAGTTGAGGTGGATGAGGATAGAAATTATTCAGAGTACGTAGTGCTGAGGATACAGCTTCGGGGAGCGGTGGGAACGGATCTCTTAATTCTTCCATGGCCGGTGATGAAAAAGCGTTGCAGAAAAGTCGTCGATGATCAGACGTTTTCCTCACAAAGCAGAAATGGAAGTAGACACAAATAATACGTTCACAGATTTAAGAAAAAAATATAAATTTAGTAAGCACTGATCGCACTAAGAAAGTCACTATGAAAGGCACTTGACACTGAACTGAAGCGCTTCGGCCCCAGCACGGGGCTTATCTCTGGTCGCCGCGATAACTAGCGAGAGAGAGGTATGCACAGGTCGAC